>JACEFZ010025587.1:0-245501 GCA_014155875.1 Cepaea nemoralis | reverse complement strand
GAAAACCCCAAAAGGGGCCTTGACGAAGTGGTTGTGCCACCTGAGTCATGCTCTAAAGGTTGTGGGTTCGATTTCGAACTACCACATTCAGTTCACGAGTGCAATTTTCTCTGAGACTTCTGGGGGTCGCCGCTGGAGCTGTGGCATTTGTCCCTTGTGTGACGTGTTCGGCAGGCCGCCCCACCGAAAGAGGCCAAGCCATATGAGATAAAACTATGTGCAATGAAGTAAATCTCTGGTCTTGTAAACCCTTTAAATTATTTTGACATGAACTTTTTCAAAAATTCTTTTCATGATTTTGGCATGATATTTTCTCACATTTTTCAAATGTTTTAACCAGATAATTTCCCTTATTTTCCAGTATTTTGATCCCAATCCATACTTCTCTAACAAACATTTATGCAAAGAGGTTTATATCAACCATCAATCTGAGACTAGGTCATCCTGGTCAACCCCAGTTACCTGGAAAGAATATGGAGTGAGTGACATTTGACAATTTTGTTTGCTTAGTTTGGCTTTTTTGTGACATGCATTTCTGCACCATTGAATCAGCATCAAGTGCCGTGCTAACTTGTACAGACGTTCATGTTTCTCTACAGATCTCAGTCCTTGGTGTTCTGGATCAATTCTGCTGATGATAGTCCTCCATGCCATTATATCAGTTAATCCAGTATCCAAATCACACTTTCGCAAAATTAACACCTGCGAGATGAGATGCCTGAGGAGATCTGCCAACTTAACAATCCGAGACGGAGTAAGAAATGCTTTTATCAGACAGACCATGGAATCAACACCTTGTGCCACATTTATTGAAAGTCAGAAGATCAAGTGTTTTGGCCATGTCGTTAGAATGCAACACCAACAACTACCATCACTGGCCTTACATCAAAGATCATCTGCGACGAGACCAAGAGGACATCCAAGAAGAAAATGGATTGACGACATCAAAGACATTGTACAATCACACGGAATGACACTATCCAGTGCCGCCCACTGGGCGCTGGAGCGCAAATTATTCCTCTCCACGACGCTTGACGGCAGAAGTGGAAGATGATGATGATGAATCCAGTATAATTTCTCTTAGTCTACCTCTTGGTCTACCTCCTGGTCTGCCCCTGGCTCTTTTCTCCACTGGCCTTGATGCTATCCTCCAATGCCTTTTGTCTCATCACATGACCAAAGAATTGTTTGTCTCTTTCTTACTGATATTCTGATTATCTACTGGTTATCTACTGATACTGATTATCTTCGTATATTGTTTATAGTTGTTTATTTCCATTGTATGGGTATGCAATATCAGTCACTAGGGAATTCTTAAAGCCGTAAAATTATTTCTTAATTGTCGATTGACACTAGGAACATTGAAAGCTATGGTACTATATATATATATATATATATATATATCTTATATATAAATTGCGATCTCCGTCTGTCTGTCTGTCTGTCTGTCCATATGTCCTTTATGCGCCCGCGAACGGCCCATCCGATTGAGATGAAATTTTCTACACGTCTTCCTTTTATTCCAGCACAGCCCACTGTCATATTTTTTTAGTGTGAAATCGGCTGCTTACCCAATATTATTTCATTTTCCATTTTTCATTATAATTTCATATATCTCAGGGGACTTAACTCTGTAAAAGTTATTTCAAGGGGCATAACTTTTCTGTATAACTTATAGTCATATTGTGGCATCGTTTTCAAAGATTTATAAACTCTTTGTCCATAGTTATGTACCGGCATATGAGTTATAATAAATAATGATACAATCTGTAAGGCATTTTCAAAGTTTTCATAAAAATAATGCATAACATTGTAACTCATCTTTTTTTGCTTAAAGAATGAATAAATAATAGTTACCTTATCTCTATCAAGTTTGAAGATTTTATATTTCTTTACACTGTCGCCAACTCTAAGAAGACATGGAACAACTTCAGCCATTATTAAATCTACAGGCATATGCGTTATATTCCTCCTCCTCTCCCCTCCTCCACCTCCTACCCTCTTCCTCTTCTCCTCCCTCTCCCTCCTCCATCCTCCTCTTCTCTCTTTCTCCTCCTCCTCCCTCCTCCTCCCTCTTCCACCTCCCAGCTCCTACTCCTCCTTTTTCTTCTTCTTCTGCTGCTGCTGCCGCTGCTCCATTTACCCAAGTTAATTGTTGGGGAAGATGTAAAGATCTTTCAAGTGCTCTTTCTAATGCTTTTTGTAAGTTGGTCTTCGTTTATCTAATGTTGTTCTAACTGCAACCAATAAATGATTAGACAGACAGACAGATAGACAGTCGGGAACGGGAACTTATATGACTACTCATATGAATTAAATGAGATGCTCCCCACCAAGGACTGGGCAAAGCCGGGCCGGATCAGACAGATAGACAGACAGATAGACAGACAGATAGATAGTCGGGAACGGGAACGTGAGCTTATATGACTACTTATATGAATTAAATGAGATGCTCCACACCAGGAGCTGGGCGATGCCGGGCCGGGTCAGACAGACAGATAGTCGATAACGGGAACGGGAACTTATATGACTACTTATATGAATTAAATGAGATGCTCCCCACCAAGGACTGGGCGAAGCCGGGCCGGGTCAGACAGACAGATAGTCGGTAACGGGAACGGGAACTTATATGACTACTTATATGAATTAAATGAGATGCTCCCCACCAAGGACTGGGCGATGCCGGGCCGAGTCAGACAGACAGACAGACAGACAGTCGGTAACGGGAACGGGAACTTATATGACTACTTATATGAATTAAATGAGATGCTCCCCACCAAGGACTGGGCGAAGCCGGGCCGGGTCAGCTAGTATATATATATATATATATATATATATATATATATATATATATATATATCTATATATATATATATATATATATATATATATCTTTAATTCACAGAGTTTTTATCCCATATGGCTCAGTCTCTTTCTGCAGCAAACTGCCGAAAGTGTCGCACAAAGCACAAACTTCATAGCTTCAGCGGTGACCCACCAGAAGTCTCCGACAAAATGCACTCATGAACCGAAAGACATGCTCGGAATCAAACCATCAACCTTCAGAGCCTGAGCCAGATGACTTGACCACTTCACCACAGAGACTCCTGATATATCTGTCTGTTTATGACTTCTGTCCATATTGCAGTTAGACAAAGAGTGTTGGAATGCTACATACAACCTATACTGCTGTATGTTAGTGAAACATGGACAATGAGCAGACAAGCTGAGAAACATCTAAAGGCAATGGAAATGTGGTTTCTGACGAAATACACAGAATGCCATGAAGAGGCAGAAAAACAAATGAGACGGGCTGCCAAAAAGCAAATGAGAAGGGATGGTTGATTCAAGAAATTAGAGGGTCAAGATTTTTCAGTAAATTGTAAAAAGACTCAGGTTATGGTCGTCAGTAGGAAGGAAGAAGTGCCACAATGTAATATACGAGTAAATGGAAATATTCTTCAACAAGTGAATCGGTACAATTATCTTGGAACAGTTATAACATCTGATGGGAGATGCCTTGAAGAGATTAGAACAAGAATCGTAATGGCGAAAGTAGCCTTTAGCAAGATGAAAAACATTCTGACCAATAAAAAGATGTCAATTGAAACGAGAAAAAGAGTGTTGAGGGGATACATAGAGCCTGTTCTTTTGTATGGATGTGAAACTTGGACAATGAGCAGTCAAGCTGAAAAGCATCTGATGGCTGCAGAAATGTGGTTTCTGAGGAAAATGCAAAGAATACCATGGACAGATAGAAAAAACCAATGACCAAGTACTACAGGAGACAAATGAACATCGTAGACTGATTAGAGAAATTAGACGTAGACAGTCAAAATTTTTTGGACATGTTATGAGAAGAAATGGGTTGGAGAACTTAGTGACAACTGGCAAGATCGAGGGGAACAGACCAAGAGGAAGACCGAGAGGAAAATACCTGGATGGCTTGGCCACATGGCATGGACGAGACAGGAACACTGAGCTGATCCACGACACTGGTGATCGAGTGAAATGGCGAGTCATGACCACCCACGCTTTCCAGCATGGCACATGATTGATTGATTGATTGAAACTTTAACTGATTAAGTGACTTTCCGTACCTGCCATGGGTATATATATATATCGCCAAAATGTTTTCCTTGTGTTATAATACACGTATGCTACCATATTAACAACTTTTAAGTCTTAACTGTGAGATACCCCTACTTCCCAATTTCTGCAATCCATTTTTGTTTGGTCGAAACCTATTTTCTGTTTGGCACTGAATCTGTTAAAACTTGGTGACAGCCGGCAAATTTGATGGGAAAAGAGAGAGGGGAAGGCAAAGAGATAAATACCTGGATAGCTGGGCCACATGGCATAACTTGGACAAGAGCACAGAGAGCTTGGCAACATATCCCCCATGAAGATCCTTCGGTACTGAGTCTGGAAGAAAGTCTCTACATGAACCTCACTCAGATAGATACAAGCGGTACTGGGTCCGGAAGAAAATCTTTACATGAACCTCACTCAGATAGATACAAGCGGTATTGGGTCCGGAAGAAAATCTCTACATGAACCTCACTCAGATAGATACAAGCAGTACTGGGTCCAGAAGAAAATCTCTACATGAACCTCGCTCAGATAGATACAAGCGGTACTGGGTCCGGAAGAAAATCTCTACACAAACCTCACTCAGATAGATACAAGCGGTACTGGGTCTGGAAAGTCTCTACATGAACCTCACTCAGATAGATACAAGCAGTACTGGGTCTGGAAAGTCTCTACATGAACCTCACTCAGATAGATACAAGCAGTACTGGGTCTGGAAGAAAGTCTCTACATGAACCTCACTCAGATAGATACAAGCGGTACTGGGTCTGGAAGAAAGTCTCTACATGAACCTCACTCAGATAGATACAAGCGGTACTGGGTCTGGAAGAAAGTCTCTACACAAACCTCACTCAGATAGATACAAGCAGTATTGGTCTGGAAGAAAGTCTCTACACAAACCTCACACAGATAGTACTGGTCCAGAAGAAAGTCTCTACATGAACCTCCCACAGATGGTACTGATCCAGAAGAAAGTCTCTACGCAAACATCACACAGATGGTACTGGTCCAGAAGAAAGTCTCTACACGAACCTCACTCAGATAGATAAAAGAGGTTTTCGGAACTCAGACAGTCTGAATGTCACTGCATCAGACTTGGGATTTACAACTGACAGTCTTCCATGTGATTCACAGCAAACCAATGTTCACAGCAAACCAATGTCCACAGCAAATCAGCGTTCACGGCAAACCAGCAATCACAGCAAACCAGCATTAACAGCAAGCCAGCATTCACAGCAAACCAGCATTCACAGCAAACCAACATTCACAGAAAACCAACATTCTCAGCAAACTGATATTCACAGCACACCAACGTTCAAAGCAAACCAGTGTTCACAGCAAACCAACATTCACAATAAACCAAGGTTCACAGCAAACCAACTGTCCTGAACCAACAGGCGTGACTAAAGCTCACATCCATATTGCGGTTGAAAGGGCAGTTTGCCTTGTGTGAGAAGCATGCTTTCGACCGTGTCCAGGAGGAAAAGTTCTCTCCTGGATTGGACAAGGTTTGACCGGTCAAAACCTGTAGTGGCTATGGCAGCTTTGAGATGGTCGCCAGAGAGAGTCTTTTTTCTAATTACTTTTATTATTAGGCATTTTAAAGAGATAGAGAATGACAATGGAAAACTGTGACTGTAATCCGTGCTTATATAATGGAATATGATCGGCATTGCCAGTAGTGGGTTGTGCTCAATCTTCAAACCTTATTTCCTGAAACAACCAAATAGATTCATTATGTAAAAGTGTCAGCATAATAGAAGAAATAAACCTGTGCGTTGTTTTATCAAGTTATTCCAATTAATGTCCTCCTACTCTGTGACTCTGGAATGATAGATGAAGGAAGTGAAAGAGAGTCCAAATAGAATGCCACTCAATAATATAACAGTAAGTAATCATGCCATTACAACTGGTGTTAACCACAGACAATCATTCGTACCACAACAAGGCCCAAATTCTTGAGCCATGTACCAATGTCAGAGAGTCACTCCTGACATCTTAAATTGGTGTTAGCCACATGTAATCTCATACACCATGAGCAATCATTTATATATATGGAAACTCAAAGTACACCAGGGTAGACTCAATGTCAACACATGGTATCTAAATATCGTTCGACCGATGACACCAACATTCACAGCAAACCAACAAAGATAAGTATAATGAGCACTGTACTATTATTATCTGTTGAAATTTAATTTCAGAAACTCCTTCAAGATGAAACACACAAAGAGAACAAAGCTGCTGGTCAGTGTCATGCAGATGATAATAGCCAAACGAAATCAGCACAAAGTAGTCAAAAAGAACTTGATGTGCATGAGTCTAAAAAGTAAGCTTCTGATTTATCCTTTTTTTTCCCGTTTCTTATCATTAATAATCTGTTGTTTTCTGCTTATTATCATTGTGCCAAAATGTATAGTTGATTGAGAGCTACGTTAATAATGTAATGCGTGTGGTCCAATGAAGGTTTGATGCCTGTGTATGTCGTAACAGAAAAGACTGGCTACCTATTCCTCTGAAACAAGTTAAGGAATTCAAATATATTGGAAGTATTATCACAGAAGAAGGCAGATTCGACAAAGAAATCAAAATTAGATGTCAGAAAGCAAGTGCACTTCCATTTCAACTATCACTCATACTGAAACATTCAAATATACCCATGTCTGCAAAACGACAGATAATAAACAGCATATTCACACCAACCCTATGCTACCAATCACAAATTTGGACTTTATGCAAATCACACTTTCGCAAAGTCAACACCTGTGAGATGAGATACCTTAGGAGATAAACTGAAGACTTGTAAGATTGACAAGGGAGATAAACTGAAGACTTGTAAGATTGACAAGGGAGATAAACTGAAGACTGTCTATGAATGACAGGTAATTGAAGGCAAAATAACCAATGAAATGACTTTATTTTAGAGATATAGAGCAATGAATTTTCTTTGTGAATTTAAACAAAGAATCCATCAACAATAAGTTCAAAACCCCTTAAGAAAAACATCTTAAAAATGGGATTAAAATCTATCTTCATCCATCACCTTTTAAATTATGGACATGTGGTCACCAATGAAAAAGACATTTTGCACACTGCATTCAGCTAACAATAAATGAATACTCAATAAAAGTACGAGTCTAGCACCATATGTCCAGCAGAATTTAAGGCACATGTGTCAAACTCAAGGCCCGCGAGCCAAATCAGGCCCAGCATACAATTTTATCAGGCCTGAGAGGTCTCATCCGACGTACAAATATATTCGGCCCGAGAGAGAATTTTAGGCAAAAATATTTTTTAATGGCCACGATATAAAGTGCAAATCAAATTCCCGAATTAGCAGCCTTGCCGAATGATAGGCTACCTGAGAGCATTCTCGCTTCGATCAGAATAAGCGAAAATAAAAGTTGTGTAGTGAGTGTAAGTTCATCATTACAGTGACATAGCAACATTCAGTTGCTTGTTTTGGAATGGCACATAAGAAATGAGAGTAGTGTAGTGCCCGGATATTACATCACATTTTCCCGCTACAGCTAATCTGATATCAATCAAGTGTCTGTAGGTAGATGCACAATCTTTTTTAAATCAAAGCTAGCCTTTAAAATGACCAAGAGAAAAGTTGATTCTTAAAATAGAGCCTTTAAAAGCCGCTGGGAGGCTGAATATATGTGTGCTGATATTGGCGGTAAACCTGTGTATCTAATTTGTGGAGATAATGTGGCTGTGATCAAAGAATATAATCTGCGACTGCACTACGAGACTAAACATCAAGTCAAGTTAAACAGCCTGAATGCAGAGCAGAAGCTACAGAAGGTAGGAGAATTGAAGAGGCATCTAACACCACAGCAGATGTCTTTCACCAAAGCAAAATCACAAACTGAAGCTGCTGTAAAAGCAAGTTTTATTGTGGCAGAGGAGATCGCAAAATCAGGCCGACCAATTACAGGAGAGTTTCTGAAGCACTGCATGATAAAAATGTGTGACATCTTGTGTTAAGACAAAAAGCAGATGTTTGCAAAGGTAAGCCTTAACAGAAATACGGTTGTTGATAGGGTTTGTGAGATGGCCACTGATGTGAAAACACAGCTGATCGAAAAAGGCAAAGACTTTGTTGCAGTCTCTCTTGCTGTCAATAAAAGTAATGACCGACTGACACTGCACAGCTCACCATCTTGATCCTTGGAGTGGACTCCAGTTTGAATGTTACAGAAGAAGTATTGGACATGAAATCCATGCATGGGACAATGACAGGAAAAGACATTTTTGACAACATATGTCAAAGTTTAACCAACATGAACCTGCCTTGTGACAAACTTGTTGGACTGACATCTGATGGAGCACCGGCGTTGTCTGGCGAAAACAGTGGACTAGTTGGAAAAAAGCGATTAAAGATGCAGGAGAACTGTACTGGTATCACTGCATCATACACCAAGGTTCACTATGTGGTAAAGTCCTCAACATGGAAGATGTAATGAGCACTGTAACACAAACCGTCAACTTTATCAGAGCCAAAGTTGTAAGTCACTGCCAATTTAGTATTTTTTGCAGGAAATAGAGTCAGCGTTTGGTGACATGCCTTATCATACAGAGGTATGGTGGCTAAGTTGGGGAAAAGTTCTCAGTAGATTTTTCCAGCTGGTCGAGGAAATTTGTCAATTCATGGACAGTAAAGGAAATGATTCCACAGTTTTTGGGGATAAAAAGTGGAAATGTGAGTTGGCGTTTCTGTCTGATATAACCAATCAATCAATCAATCATGTGCCATGCTAGAAAGCGTGGGTGGTCATGACTCGCCATTTCACTCGATCACCAGTGTCGTGGATCAGCTCAGTGTTCCTGTCTCATCCATGCCATGTGGCCAAGCCATCCAGGTATTTTCCTCTCGGTCTTCCTCTTGGTCTGTTCCCTTCGATCTTGCCAGTTGTCCATTTCTTCTCATAACATGTCCAAAAAATTTTGACTGTCTACGTTTAATTTCTCTAATCAGTTTACGATGTTCATTTGTCTCCTGTAGTACTTGGTCATTTGTTTTTCTGTCTGTCCATGGTATTCTGTGCATTTTCCTCAGAAACCACATTTTTGCCGCCATCAGATGTTTTCAGCTTGACTGCTCATTGTCCAAGTTTCACATCCATACAAAAGAACAGGCTCTATGTATCCCCTCAACACTCTTTTTCTCGTTTAAATTGACATCTTTTTATTGGTCAGAATGTTTTTCATCTTGCTAAAGGCTACTTTCGCCATGGCGATTCTTGTTCTAATCTCTGCAAGGCATCTCCCATCAGATGTTATGACTGTTCCAAGATAATTGTACCGATTCACTTTTTGAAGAATATTTCCATTTACTTGTATATTACATTGTGGCACTTCTTTCTTCCTAGTGACGACCCTAACCTGAGTCTTTTTACAATTTAATTCTAACCCCAGTTGCTCACTGTGTATAACAAACACATCTACTAATTGTTGCAGGTCCTGCGCATTGTCTGCAATTAATACTGTATCATCTGCATATCTAATGTTATTGATGTTTCGTCCTCCAATGTCAGAGCACAATGGTTCTATTTAGTGTTTTCCTTTGGATTTCCTGTGAATAGTGTTTTCCTGTGGATTATGTGATGTTTTTTGTGTTCTTTTATTGGAAGTTTTCAAAAGAAGCCACGGAAGGCAGGTGGTAGATGAAATTTTGAGGGCAGCCGACAGATATTTGTTGATGGTCTCAAGTTTCACGACGGCAGGCAGAGGAGCTCTTCTTGAGTCAATGGCTGCGGTCTCCGACCAGTACGATCACTGCCATAGAGGAAAGCAATGGCAAACTACCTCTTTAAAAGTGCCTAGTACATCATGATTTGCTTAAAGACTGATATAACCACTCATCCCAAAGACTTGAACCTGCAGCTCCAGGGACGGGATCACTTTATCACTGATATGCTTGTTGCAGTGAAGGCATTTCAAGTGAAGCTGCACTAAGGACACAAATGCACCAATGCAACCTGTCTCACTTTTCTTGTTGCCAAGCAATGTTAAACCAAGTCAGTGCTATGGTGTTTCCCAATGCACACTTTGCTGAAAAACGTAGCTTACTTCGCGCCGGGTTCGCACGGCGCTTTAGTGACTTTGAAGCACAGAAAAGTAATTTTGAGCTGTTTCGTAATCCATTTGCCATAGATGTGGAAACTGCACCTGTAAATTTGCAGATGGAGTTAATAGAGCTGCAGTGTAATGGGACACTACAGGCAAAGTATGACACTGTGGAGCCTGCACAGTTCACTCGTTTCATTCCTGAAGAGCTGCCCCGGCTTCGTCTACATGCGGCTCGAACCTTGAGCATGTTTGGTAGCACATATCCGTGTGAGCAGCTGTTTTCTGTGATGAAGATTAACAAAACATCTCACAGGAGTCATCTCACTGATGAACACTTGCAGTCCATCATGAGAATCTCAATAACACAGAACATTACTCCCAACATAACCATTGTGCTCTGACAAATTGACATAAGAGTGAAAATGTGTATACCAATGATTTTTTATTATTAGAACTTGTTTCTGTTTTAATTTAAATTAATGTTTAAAAAAGGTTTAATTTGTGGCTTATTGAATGTTTATCCTGTCCGGCCCACAACCTTACGTGTTATTTGAATTTTGGACTGCTGAGCGATTGAGTTTGACACCCCTGATTTCAGGCATGTAAAAGGATCCATTACTTTACTTTTTACAAAAACAGTGCCAAGAGACTAGAAGAGTTAATTCTGTCTCTCAGGAGAGACAATGAAGATCAAAATCTATTTCTGAACCTGAAGATCAAAATCTATCTCTGATCATGAAGATCAAAATCTATTTCTGAACATGAAGATAGAAATCTACTTCTGACCATGAAGATTAAAATCTGTTTCTGACCACGAAGACCAAAATCTATTTCTGAACATGAAGATTAAAATCTACTTCTGACGACGAAGACCAAAATCTATTTCTGATCATGAAGATGAAAATCTATTTCTGAACATGAAGATGAAAATCTATTTTTGAACATGAAGATCAAAATATATTTCTAACCATGAAGATTAAAATCTATTTCTGAACATGGTGATCAAAATCTATTTCTGAACATAAAGATCAGCAACTTTTTCTGAACATGAAGATCAGCATCTTTTTCTGAACATTACAAATTAATTTAAGACGTCCACAGACAAACTTATATGTCAGCTAAACATTGCAATCAACAATGAAGACTTTAAGCTACCAGTAAACTTTGACCAGCATCATAACTGACAATAATGGGGCTGTCCACAAGAAGTCAGAAAGAACAATGCTGTATCAATGCAGAGATTAAACAGAAATAAGGCATTTGGTACAACAGCACCAAACATATACATTCATCATGTGCCATGCCGATAAGTGTGGATGGTCATGTTTCGCCCTCTCACTCGATCACCAGAGTCGTGGGTCAGCTCAGTGCTTTTGTCTCAACCATACCATGGGCCAAGCCATCCAGGTATTTACTTCTCTGCTTTCCCCATGTTCTCTCATAGAGAAGAAGTTCAGAATGTCAGATGGGTCTGCGTGCCCAATTCTTAACCCTTTGAAAATAAAGATTGTTCGTTCGTTCGTTCATTCTCTTCACCTCGATCATGCCATTTGTCACCTAGTTCTCTCATTTATTTCTTCTCATAATGTGACCAAAAAATGTTGTCTGTCTACGTCTAATTTCTCTAACCAGTTTACAATTTTCAGTTGTTTCTTGTAGGACTTGGTCATTGGTTTTTCTGTCTGTCCACGATATTCTTTGCATTTTCCTCAAAAACCACATTTCCACAGCCATCAGATGGTTTTTAGCTTGTCTGCTCATTGTCCACACTTCACATCCATACAAAAGTACAGATTCTATGCAGTACTTCAACACTCTTTTTCTCGTTCTTTTTATTGGTCAGCATGTTTTCCATCTTGTAAAAGGCTACCTTTGCCATGGTGATTCTTCTTCTCATCTCTTCAAGGCATCTCCCATCAGATGTTCTGATTGTCCCAAGATAATTGTACTGATTTACTTGTTTAAGAATATTCCAATTTACTTGTATATTACATTGTGGTATTTCCTTCTCCTTAGAGATGACCCTAATCTGTGTCTTACGATTTAATTGTAACCCTAGTTGTTCACTGTGTGCAACAACCACATCTAGTAAATCAGTGGTTCTCAACTAGTGGGGAATTTCCCCACTTTATTGTTTCCAGGGGGAATTAGATTATTTCAAGATTGCGTTAATACAAGAACCAATTACCTGATGTTGTTTTTCCCTCCATACTTTATGGTTCTGTACTTCTCGCCCTTCTGAAATTCTTTTATAACATAAGTAGACCCGCAAACCATGTTTTATATAGATGTCTAGACTTGTTCTAGTATGTTTTATTAAATTTAGTTTCCATTTTTATGTATACTGTGTAAAGGGGGAAGGGGGGAGGAGGATTTATAGGAAGGGAAAACTAACGGGGGGGGGGGGAATTACATTCTGAATATATGGTGAAAGGGATGCATGGGCCAAAAAAAGCTGAGAACCACTGTACTAAATTTTGCAGATCCTGCTCATTGTCTGCAATCAATACAAATACAAAACAAATACAAGTAAACATTTTGAGAACATGTTTCTTTTCTGTGGCAACATTGGGTTGCGAATCATGGACCATCTTGCTAGTTTTAAAAAAATAACAAGACCTTTGAACTTAAATGGTACAGAAATATTCGTAGAACATTGTGACATCAAGAAGACAAAAAAAAAAAATTTGCCACAGAATGTTGTCTGGGAAACTGAAATACTTTGTAACTGGCCACAGAATGTTGTCTGGGAAACTGAAATACTTTGTAACTGGCCACAGGATGTTGTCTGGGAAACTGAAATACTTTGGCCAGTTTAAAAGTCAGAGCCTCAGTAGCTGCCCATTATTTAATTATTTACTTGTTCAGACTCAGTTCCCCTTCAAATAATTATTTCATTGTTCAGACTCAGTTCCCCATCATATAGTTATTTCAGTTTTTATTCTACGATGAGGTTTTTAGTATAGAATTAATTTTAACTGTTTGTAATATGTTGTGAAGTGTGGACAATGATCTGACTGACACCTAAGTCTCTGAGGAAAGAGACTGCTTCCGGTATCATCAATATTGGATCTCTTTGCTGGCTGTTGAAGATGAGGACGGAGCACATATGGGAATGCCCAGAGTGCTGTAATGTCTCTTCTTGACTCCACTCGACTCAATTCAAATGTTGTAATAGTTCACAATGAGCTTTCTGAACTGATCAAAATATTACATTCCCCCCAGCACTTGTACATGCAGCAACACCCAGACTTCATTCTTCCAGTGGTACCTGAAACCAGTTTGTGCCCAGCATGACCACATCGGGAGGGCCATCAAAGATGAAATTTGGATCAACCCTGTAGAGTTTTTTGAGGTCTGTTGTACATATCTGTTGAGTTGAGTTGAGTTAAGAGCCGACATCACTGCACTCAGGACATTCCCATACGTGCTCCGTCCCCTCGTTCAACAGCCAGCGAAGAGTCATACTACTAATCGTTCCCACCGCTATCTGATTAAAAGTTCTCCTGGTATTCTCTCTCAGTTTTGATATTCTTCCAGAATCCCTGACGATCCCCCGCAATCTCATTCTTTCCACATATGGGTTCTCAATCTGTTCCTCCGCTTTCTTCACCTAGTCCCACAAGCACACGACCACCTTCCCCCTTGTCCATAGGCAAACTACCACCAAGAGGTGCATTCTCTGCTAGCCTATCAGCCTGTTCATTCCCCTGTACCGCCGCATGGCCAGGGCAAAATATCCATACAATTCTCACAATCTGTGACCTCTGAATCTGTAATGAATACAACGTTTTCTCCTCTAGCCACCGGAATGCTGCTGTTACTGCCTCCACCTCCATTCTCATGCTGGAGGTCGAAGTCTCATATGCCAGACTCTCCTTTTTCAAGACTCGTCCATTAGCCTTTACAATAAAGCCCCAGCCAATACGTCTGTTTCTCACCACAGACCCATCGGTGTAGATGACTATGTCACCTTGATGTGTGTTGCTCTGGATCAGCTGTTGCATTTCAAACTCAGTGAGGCCCGCTGCCCATTCTCTGCACTCACTTCAAACTCAGTGAGGCCCACTGCCCATTCTCTGCACTCACGACCCAGTGTTATTATTGTGCCAGTCCGTCATGTCTTCCGGAACTTCAACCCACTCTCTTTCACGATATATATTGTTGTACATATCTTCATGTAACAAGTGATTTTTTATACTTTATTGTACAAAAGTGCAACATATGTATGTTTATCTTCATCATCCTGTGCTGTAAAGACATAAAGATAAAGACATAAACAGAAGTGAGATGTTATTCAGAGTGCACTGTGAATAATCAAAGTGATTATTCACAGATGCAGTTGGTCAGGTGACTGGTCACTCAGTGCCACCAATCGACGGTATCACTGCAATAAAAAAATAGGCACTCTTCCGAATAACGGGCCCAAATTATTTCTTGTATAAAAGTATCCCTTACGGAGCCTAATTAGGTGATTATGTTAGTTGTGATATGCTGATTTAGGGGCGATATTTTATTTGGCAAATAAAATTCACGTTAAGCAAAGTCATCTATTGGATCCATCGATTCTGACACTTGATTACTTCATTGCTGCCTCGGGGCTGTGCCCCCCGGCAGCTTCCGCAGATCCATAGAGCACCCTTTATTCACAAGGTTCGAGTTTCTCAGTTCTATAGTTTAGTTCGTAACGTTTAATATTTTTTATTAAAAATTTTATTAAAACATGAAAAAAAAAATGTCTCCCCAAAGGGGAGTCGAACCCAGGTCTCCTGCACGACAGGCGCAGATGCTAACCACTATACTACCGAGGACACGATAATTGTTTCACAAAATTAATAATATAGTCAAACAGATGTCCAGATGACGTCAACGTACGTCACGTGAGCAGCCACATCTGGGAATAACGCTCAGTATTATTCCCAGTGCACTAGGAATAATCACTTCATAAACAGAAAGATATTAGAAGTATTAAAGATAGAGAAGTGAACAGAGAAATAATAGAATACATAAAGACATAAAGATAATGACATAAACAGAAAGATATTAGAAGTATTAAAGATAGAGAAGTGAACAGAGAAATAATAGAATACATAAAGACATAAAGATAATGACATAAACAGAAAGATATTAGAAGTATTAAAGATAGAGAAGTGAACAGAGAAATAATTTAATACGTAAAGACATACCTGTTGTACAGCAGTGAGGGCAGACTAGAAAATCATATTAATAAGCTGAGTTCAACATGTTGAAGATACATAACGAACATAATTACAACCAAAACAGAAGTGTAGCAGGTTAATAGATATGCTGGTCCACTAAATGTACAGATAAATAGTACACTGCTGAAGCAAGTTAACAAATTTAAATACCTAGGAAGTATGTATGGAAGAATAGACTGAGAAATTAAAATCAGATTTAAGAAAGCAAGCACGCTTATATTTTAACTGATACTGAATCTGAAATGTCCAAATATATAGAGGACAGCATGGCCGAATGGATAAAAACACTCGTTCTTCAACATCCGGTGTGCTGACGCTGACGTAGCGGGTTCAACCCCTACACTGGTCAGTTGAACTAAAATGTTGACCGTACATCCTTGACTTTAATTTTTAATTTAGTTGCATAACTATCACAGGACGTAGAGTCAACCCCAGCATTTTGGCTGTTCGTGATTTCTGGGCACGTTTTACGTTCAGTAGTTTGCCATATGAAAGCTGGCAAGGCCCCCGGTTCAGATAACATCACACCATAAATGATTAAAGCTTTAGAAGAATATGGAATAGAGCAAGTCATCAGACTGCTGAACACATTATATGATACCGGAGATATACCTTCTGAATTATGTAATTCTGAATTTATTGCAATCCCAAAGAAATCAGGAGCCTTGGAATGGGATCAACATAGAACAATTAGTATAATGAGTCACATTTTGCTACGAATTATCATGCAAAGAGTGAGGAAGAAAATACAACCTGAAATAGGGGAAGAACCATGTGGGTTTGTACAAGGAAAGGGTACAGTAAATGCTGTGTATATGCTGCGATCAGTTATTGAACGTTCTATGGAAGTAAACAAATATATACATCTTTGCTTTATTGACTACACAAAGGCTTTTGATAGAGTTAGACATGTCAACATTGTGGATATGCTTGCAGATCTACAAATTGATGGGAAAGACATTAGACTTATAAAAAACATATATTGGAAACAACAAACTGCCATAAGGATTGATAATGAAGTGGGACAATATCAGCCTATTAAGAGAGGTGTTAGGCAGGGATGCGTAACATCTCCAGATCTTTTTTCCCTATACTGTGAAAATATTTTCAGAAATGTAGAAGATATAAATGGAATCAGCATTGGAGGACGAAACATCAGTAACATCAGATATGCAGATGATACAGTATTGATAGCAGATAATGAGCAGGATCTGCAACAATTAGTAGATGCGGTTGTTGCACACAGTGAACAACTGGGAGTTAGAATTAAATTGTAAAAAGACACAGATTATGGTCGTCACTAGGAAGAACAAAATACCACAATGTAATATACAAGTAAATGGGAATATTCTTCAACAAGTGAATCTGTACAATTATCTCGGAACAGTCATAACATCTGATGGGAGATGCCTTGAAGAGATTAGAACAAGAATCGCCATGGCGAAAGTAGCCTTTAGCAAGATGAAAAACATTACTGACCAATAAAAGATGTCAATTGAAACGAGAAAAAGAGTGTTGAGGGGATACATAGAGCCTGTTCTTTTGTATGGATGTGAAACTTGGACAATGAGCAGTCAAGCTGAAAAACATCTGATGGCTGCAGAAATGTGGTTTCTGAGGAAAATGCAAAGAATACCATGGACAGACAGAAAAACCAATGACCAAGTACTACAGGGAGACAAGTGAAAATCGTAAACTGATTAGAGAAATTAGACGTAGACAGTCAAAATTTTTTGGACATGTTATGAGAAGAAATGGATTGGAGAACTTAGTGACAACTGGCAAGATCGAAGGGAACAGACCAAGGGGAAGACCGAGAAGTAAATACCTGGATGGCTTGGCCGCATGGCATGGTCAAGACAGGAACACTGAGCTGATCCAAGACTCTGGTGATCGAGTGAAATGGTGAGTCATGACCGCCCACGCTTTCCGGCATGGCACATGATTGATTGATTGAATTTGCCATTGCTTTCTGAATGACCGGCACCTATACCTTTTTTGAAAAAAAACCAGCACCGCTGTTTCGAACCCGGGTATACAGGATTACAAATCGCAGTCCATAATCCCTTGCCATGGAGACCAGTATCCTTGACTTGGGGACGTAAATTACAAGTACCTCTGAAATCAGAGTGGGTTCACCTGATGGCAAGGGACACTGGTAATATAGAAAGGTAATCCACACTGCAAGTAGTGTGTATGGACTAAGCTTGAGCTCAAAGCAAATGAATGCAACAACAACAAAATTCACATATAATCATTACCATAAAACATCATATTATAAACAGCATATTCATACCAACCCTATCTTCCAATGTACAAGAAGATAACTTCCCTCTTCTTCCATTAGACCGAGACCACATACAAGGACAAATGGGATTGGAGCTTCAATTTTGTCTTTGCCAGGGATGATTTGATTGCAAGAGCGGTAAGCTTTCTGTCATATTTAGTTATTGATTCTTGTGTATTTGTTTGTTGTTGTTGAATTAGACATGATGACATTTGGACCATCATAATCAACACTCTACATTTAATGTATAAAGATACCACAAACAAGGTATCTTAGTGGTGTGGTACCATTGGTCACAGGCAAGAGGGGACAGTTCAAGCTAAGTGTGCTGCTTATACAGGGACTACAGGGAGGCCCCCGTTAACGTCAGTGTTATGTTCTTGGAAAAAGTGACTTTAAGTGAAATAACATATAGTGACACACTATTTCCCATAGAATTAAATGAAATACAGTTGCTGTTGAAGTTTGAAGTGTTACGTCTTCACATAATCTAGACCCCAACATATGAGGTGAAATGGCCAGTTCCTGCCTCATCTCTTTTTCTTCCTAGACAATTCCTAGAATATTCTGAAAATTGTCTCGTACACATTTTATATAAACTAGAACATTATATGACTGGCACCTTGCCGTCTTGACAGATGATAGTTTCTAAAATGGTGTTATGCCTCTCCATAACACAATGCCTTAGCTGAATTCAGAGACCACGTGTTGCCCATGCAGCATGATATCTTTGGAAATTGGAGAACATTGTGACAGCTGGAAAGATCAAGGGGGAAGAGAGGTAGAGGCAGATCACGAGAAATTATGCTGGATGGATTGAGATGGTGGCATGGAGGAATATCATCAACGGAGTTGATCCAGTTAGTTAGTTAGTTAGTTAGTTAGTTAGTCGATAGATCATCCTCATTGCACATCGAACCATTCAGTCCATAAGTGCTTGGATCCCCTCCTCAGCAAATCCCGCAGCGTGTAGTGGCTCAGGACACCAGTTCTGTGTTGGTTATCAATCTTCTTTGGCTTCCTGCGTAGTGTTCTTGTTTGGCAACACCTCTTTTAATTTGCAGTTCTCGCAGTCTGACCATGGTTGTAGATTCACAGTCATCAGCTTGGTTCTCGCAACAGTCTTACTTCTCGTAGAGCATTCAGAATGTCAGCCTGGTCCATAGGCGCGTCCGCCCTCCACAGTAGCCTTACCTGCGAGCTTGTCAGCCCGCTCATTTCCTTGTACTCCCGCATGCCTTGGCACAAAGATGAAACTAATCTTTGCCAGCCGAGAGACAGCAACCACTCTCTTCGGATCCACCCCATCTCTATCCTCTTGAGCATACTCATTGAGTCACTAAGGAAACATGCCCTAGTGAATGTCTGTGTCTCGAGCCATGTTATTGCTTTACTTACTGCCATGACTTCCATAGTCTGGCTACTTGTGGTCTCAGCAAAAGCACCAGAGTCCTCCTTCACAATTCTCCCTCCGGCCTGCGCCGTAAAAGCCCATGAGCTTCTCACATGTCGGACGACCGACCCATCTGTGTATATGACAGCATCACCGTCTAACGAATTCTCGAAAATCAAAGCTTGTACTTCCGCCTCCACAGCAGCCGGATTTTCTTGTCTGCATTTTCTGTCTAGTTGGATGCAGACTGAAAGAGACGTACAGAAATCTGTTGGCACTTGTACCCACTCCTCGCCAGGTTCTAAGTCCTCAAGTGAACATACCTGTTGAAGAATGTCCTCGGCTTGACCCATCCACGACCTTCCTCTTTTTAACCTACTGCCCTTCACCTTCCTAATTTCACTATGCAATGGATGTTGTGTGTTTGCGTTAACTCTGAGGTAGGCACATGCTCTGCAAATTTGTATTCTGTCTTCAATGGTTGGAAAATCAAGAAGGTAGCGCATCGCCCTGCATGCTGTATCTCTTGTACATCCAAGAATAATGCGCATGGCTTCGTTCTGTATCCTTTCCATCCTTTCTATCTGCTTACGGCTGAGAGTCAGGATAGCCATCGCATACTCAAAAACAGACATGACCAGCCCTTCGTACAGAAGACATAGATGGCGCTGCTCACAGTTTGCTGCCGCCATCACCCGCATCGCAGCCAAACCCCACTTGGCCTTTGTTATCACCTGGTCTATGTGCTCGATATAAGCAAGACTTTTATCAAAACGTAAACTCAGGTAGTTCATTGCCTGCGATCTTTCCACAGTCTCTGAACACAGCTTTACAGTTGGTGTTGGAGTGTTGACAATATGATTATTCAAAGAGAACCACGTCACTGTTGCCTTTGTTGGGTTGACCATTGCCCCAGCTTCAACACACCAAGTACTTATGCAATTGAGTTCGGTTTGTAGTTCCGCAGCAGCCTGATCTCTATCCTTACCCTGACGATACACTAAAACATCATCGGCATATGACAATGTCCTCCCTGGTCCCGTGATCTACTCGCTGGTGATTCTTACAGTGTAGGCTTTGAACAGCACTGGAGATAATGGTGATCCCTGTGGTAGGCCAGGATATATTGTTGTTGGTTCTGAAGTCCAACTTTTTTTCTTTTTTTTTAAAATTCACATATCCTTTTACAGGACATCGCTGTCAACAGCAGCATCTTTCAGCTGTCCGTTGATTTCTTGGCAAGATTACGCTCATTAGTTTGCCATTGCTTTCTAAGCGGCCGGCTCAGTTATCCCACAAGTCACCAGCGGGGGACGAACCACTCCCAGTTCTCACCCGCTACGAGACTCTGCGTGATAAACAGGGATTACAGAGAAAGTGGTGTAACCCCTCGGCCAGAGAGACCGGCGAAGTCCAACTGCCACATCTAAAATTTACTTTCCATTGGAAGAGGGCTGCAGCGATCCAACTCAGGAGGAAAGGACTTATCTTGAGTTCAAGAAGCTGAAGCATTAAAAAATCCAATGTTGTTCGCATTGTGCGCGTCCTCAAGATCAATCGCTGCCACAAAGGTTTCAACGCCTGAGTGGAAACCTTCACAGACGTCATGGGCAAAAACTGCTGCATTGGTCCAGGTTTCTCTTTTTGGACGGTACCCTCCCAGGGTAGGTGGGAAAACACCTTGCCTCTCTAGCTGACTTGATATTTTTCTGGCAATTAACTTCTCCAGCAGCTTGCCTATTGTATTCTGCATGACTATTACTCGATATCCCTGAATTTGTGTGTGGTCTTTGCCAGGCTTCGGCAAGGGAACCAGATAGCTGTGTAACCACTCCTCCTTGATGTTAGCACTCCCTATACTGATGTTGTATATGTCTGCTAGTTTCTCTAGCTCGTCAGTACACCTACTGATGCCATTTCCTTACAGCATTACGCTTATCCATCCAGGCCTTCTCCACCTCACAATTCCACCAAGCTTTTTTTCCTGCCCTGAAACTTTCTGCGCTTCTCGCGCCTTATTACACTCACCACATCTTGCCCTGTACTGTCATACTGGAAAGTCTTGACCGTTGACTTGTGCTGCCTGGTTCTGCCTTTCTCCACCAATATGCTGCAAGGGTGGTGGTCGCTGCCGTGGTACCCTAGGACACCCCATCTACACACTGTAGTGAGTGAAGGAGAAACCAGCGCCAGGTCAATAGCACTGTCCTCATCACCTGGACGACTTGCTGTCCTGGTGACACAGCCACTGTTGATACAAACCAGGTCAATGGTTTCAAGTGCATTCTCGAGCTCCTCCCCCTGTGCGTTGGAGGAAATGTTTCCCCATGATCTGCCTTTAGCGTTGAAATCGCCACAGAAAATAACATTTCTCTCGTGACCTATTATGTCACTTAAGCACTGCCACTTCTGGGAGTCCATACTCGCGTTACGGGCATAAACATTCACCAACACGAATGGTAGACCGGATTGAACTCTAACCGCTTGTATTTGTATGTCGTCATTGTCCCAACTGGACATGTCTAGCTCTGAAGCCACCAAACTCTCGCGAATGAGAATCGCCATTCCCAGATGTCGCCTGTTGTAGAAACATTGGAAGCCGGCTATTTGGAGTAACTGATCACCCAGTCTCGTCTCCTGTAGCGCAACAATGTCGTTCCTAAATACCAGGTTTTCTAGAATAGGACCCCGTTGTTTTACGCTGGCACAGTTCCAGTATAGAATACGGGTATACCTGAGGCCCAGACGGTCACACTTAAGTCTAAAACGCCTCAACCCACCACGCATTCCATGTCGCTTGCGCCTACCACGCTGGCCACGTCGTCTTGTTTGTTGACTGCCGTCGCTACGGAACACACCAATTGTTCCGCCATGTTGAATAGACCAAACACCACAGAACACACACGCTGCGAAAATCTACTCAAGGATTGCTTCGCACAATGCACGAACTCCGTTGCATCAGCGCAGATCTTGAGAAGAAACTTCTGGTTTCACATCCTGGCACACATTTTATACACAAGAGATGAAAATATCCATCTCCTGCGCGAAAAAAGGCGACGATTACAAACAGCACAACCGTCCACCGCCATCTTGACCAGAACACCAAAGACTGAAATCTGTGGAGAGACATGAACACCTACAGCTGGCAAGGCACTTGATGATGATGAGGTTGACTCTGGCATTGTGGCAAAGTAGTTATGAAAATGATTCGCAATCCCACACACTGTGTTCGAAACGCAGCTGCGGGTGATTTGAAAGCAGACCATCTTGTGTTGGTTTTCATACAATGGTATGAGTGCTGCTGGTCATTCAGAAAGCAATAGCAAACTACAAAACGTAAACTTGAAGAAATCACAAAAACAGGTTGACCTCAGGCTTTCTGGTAGGAAAATAATAATCCTGCCTCCTCGGGGAGGGGGGTTGAACCTGAACCATTGTCTTGACAGGCAAACACACTTGATAAGTCTTCTTTTTGTAAATGTTGATCTTTAGGCACATGGGCTGGCCTACCCTGCAGAGCTGAAGGAGTTTGAGGAGGTCATTGAGGATCGAGCTACCACCATGTTGCATTATGCTATGACAGGACAGCATCTGGAAGAGAGGGATGTTGTTGTTCGGCTGTGTGCAGGTCCATTGGTAACTGCCATGGTCGATGAGTGTGAGAAAGTCATCAAGGGAGAGGGGTGAGTTGTGTACAAGATTATACAAACTCTTCTTACTCTTTTTCTTATTATCTCTCTCTCTCTCTCTCTCTCTCTCTCTCTCTCTCTCTCTCTCTCTCTCTCTCTCTCTCTCTCTCTCTCTCTCTCTCGTGATCTCTCTCTCTCTCGTGATCTCTCTATCTCACACTCTTTCTTTTGTAATCTCTTTCTCTCTTCTTGTGATCTCTTTCACTCTCCCTCTCTTTTTTTGTAGACCAACATGAGAAAAATGTGTAAGCAAACAGTATCCAGAAGCAAAACACTCCAGATGGCTTAACAACTCAACCGTCTATCCGCCATATTGGACCGGAAATCAGTGGGAGTTATCTCTGGCACCCTAGAAGATGAAGTTTATATCTACCATATTGCAAGATTACATTTATGTACGTCATACTCTTTTTGGGCATTGGCTTAGAGTGCTGCTTTCTTCAGATGTATTCAGGTTTACATCACTAGATGTACAAAGAAGAAGAAAAACAGAGGAAGAGGAAAGAATGAAAGGACGAATGAACAGACATTATTTTCAAAGGGTTAAGAATTGGGCATGCAGGCCCATCTAATATTTTGCCCTTCTATCACTTTCTTTCATACATTATTCCATCCATACCTTACATGAAACTAATTGAGAACAACAATATAAAAGATACACATTATAAAGGCATGAGAAATATGTAAAAATCAATACTACAAGGGGATTGGCTGTTATACTAGTTTTTTATTATTATTGTTATTATTATTATTATTATTATGCCAGTCTCCCTGGTCTAGGTGTTACACGACTTTCTCCGTAATCCTGTATACTCTCGTGAGTAATGTGACGTGCACGAGAATCGGTAGCAGTTCTCTCCACATCGGTAACTTACTGGGTATGTGAGCCAGTCGCTCAGAAAGCAACGGCAAACTGCTGAACGTAATCTTGCCAAGAAATCAACAATCAGCTGAAAGATGCTGATTTTGACAGCGATGTCCTGTAAAGGATATGCGAACAAAAAAAATTATTATTATTATTATTATTAAAGGGGAAGTAATCTGTACCGAGATAGTATTCAAATAATTTGTGGTTATATGTATAGGAACTGGTGATGTCTTTGAAGAGGAAGAAGCGGACAAACAGTGAAGAAGACAAAGAAAAGAAAGTTCGAGCTGATAATGAAATACCTAAGCCTGTGGTGGAAACACAACCAACCTAAGCCTAATCCAAGCCAGTCCGTATATGCCTATGTTAAGATTTGGTTACAACCTCATATGCCTCTCCACAAATGTGATGAAGTTCCAGCTCAGGTCTTGCTTGCCCAGCACATTTCTGAGTTCGGAGAGGGGAAGTAGATCTCTGCAAAACAATTCCCGTGTTAATGGTACTTTAGTACCAGTGACAGGAGCCTACTGAGTTCATGTCAGTTTACATAGTTCAGCATGCGTTGAGTGAGATAGCATGCATTGACTGAACGGAAGAGTTGAGAATACTCTTGAAAGAGTTACTCAAAATTATTTGTGAAATGAAATCTGTCCAGGCAAGGCTACAAACTGTGCTTGTACTCATCCCATGACTTATGTCCCGTGCATATATTTTAGTTCGTTCTCTCCCAGGCATATATTTTAGTTTTGTGTGTGTCCCAGATATATATTTTAGAACCTTCTCTCCCAGATAAATATGCTAATTCCTTCTGTCCCAGACATATATTTTAGTTCCTTATGGCCAGGCATATGTAATTTAGTTCTTGAGACCCAAACGTATATTTTAGTACCTTATGTCCCAGATGTATATGCTAATTCCTTCTATACCACTGTCCCAAATATATATATGCTAATTCCTTCTGTCCCAGACATATAATTTAGTTCCTTATGACCCAAACATATATTTTAGAACCTTATGTCCAAAATATATATTTTAGAACCTTCTGTCCCAGATATATATGCTATTTCCTTCTGTCCCAGATATCAATCAATCAATCAATCATGTGCCATGCCGGAAAGCGTGGGCGGTCATGACTCGCCATTTCACGCGATCACCAGTGTCGTGGATCAGCTCAGTGTTCCTGTCTCGTCCATGCCATGTGGCCAAGCATATACATGCTAATTAATTCCTTATGTCCCAGATATATATGCTAATTCCTTCTGTCCCAGATATATATGCTAATTCCTTCTGTCCCAGATATATATGCTAATTCCTTCTGTCCCAGATATATATGCTAATTCCTTCTGTCCCAGATATATATGCTAATTCCTTATGTCCCAGATATATATGCTAATTCCTTCTGTCCCAGATATATATGCTAATTCCTTATGTCCCAGATATATATGCTAATTCCTTCTGTCCCAGATATATATGCCTAATTCCTTATGTCCCAGATATATATGCTAATTCCTTCTGTCCCAGATATATATGCTAATTCCTTCTGTCCCAGATATATATGCTAATTCCTTCTGTCCCAGATATATATGCTAATTCCTTCTGTCCCAGATATATATGCTAATTCCTTCTGTCCCAGATAAATATGCTAATTCCTTATGTCCCAGATAAATATGCTAATTCCTTCTGTCCCAGATATATATGCTAATTCTTTCTGTCCCAGATACATATTTTAGTCGTTTATGGCCCAGGCATACATAATTTAGCTCCTTATGTCCCAGACATATATTTTAGAACCTTATGTCCCAGATATATATGCTAATTCCTTCTGTCCCAGATATATATGCTAATTCTTTCTGTCCCAGATATATATTTTAGTCCCTTATGGCCCAGGCATACATAATTTAGTTCCTTATGTCCCAGACATATATTTTAGAACCTTCTGTCCCAGATTCACCAGCCAACCATTTCAGTATCGACCATGGAATTATCTTTGCCTGTTTTTATTCTTCATTCATTGCCTTAAATTATTTTTTACATGAAATGTCTCCAGGCAGGGCTACAAACTGTGCCTCTACTCATCCCATGACTCAACGATGTCCGGACTTCTGGAGCTGCTGGGTATCTGGGACAATAAATGGCCACCATTTGCTGCAGACGTCCGGCTTGAACTCTACAAGGAGGTCAACAGTTCAGATTTCTATGTCAAGGTTCTTTATTGTGGCAAAGTAAGAAACAGTGTCTCCTTCTCTGGCTATTGTGGCCTTAATTTCTTTTACTTTAGACACATGGCTCCAGGCCATAGACATGTTTTTAGTTCCTTTTGTCCCAGACATATATTTAAGTTCATCTTATTCTTTACATATTTTAGTACCTCTCCCAGACATTTATTTTAGTTCTTCTGTCCTTGACATATATTTTAGTTCCTTCTGTTGCAGACATATATTTTAGTTCCTTCTGTGCTAGACATATATTTTAGTTCTTTCTGTCCCAGACATACTGTAGCTCCTGCCCCAAACATATATTTTAGTTCCTTCTTTCCCAAATATATATTTTAGTTCCTTATGTCCCAGACATATATTTTAGATCCTTCTCTCCCAGACACATATTTTAATTCCTTCTCTCCCAGACATATATTTTAGTTCCTTATGTCCAAGACACATATTTTAGTTCCGTCTGTCCCAGACATATATTTTAATTCCTTCTCTCCCTGACATATATTTTAGTTCCTTATATCCAAGACATATATTTTAGATCCTTCTCTCCCAGACACATTTTAGTTCCTTCTGTCCAGGACATATATTTTAGTTCTTACATATATATTAGATCCTTCTGTCCCAGACACATATTTTAGTTCTTTCTGTCCCAGACATATATTTTAGTTCCTTCTCTCCCATACATATATTTCAGTTCCTTATGTCCAAGACATATATTTTAGTTCCTTATGTCCAAGACATATATTTTAGATCCTTCTCTCCCAGACACATTTTAGTTCCTTCTGTCCAGGACATATATTTTAGTTCCTACATATATATTAGATCCTTCTGTCCTAGACACATATTTTAGTTCCTTCTGTCTAAGGTATATATTTTAGTTCCTTCTGTCCCAGACATATATTTTAGTTCCTTCTCTCCCAGACATATATTTTAGTTCCTTATGTCCAAGACATATATTTTAGATCCTTCTCTCCCAGATATATTTTAGTTCCTTCTGTCCAGGACATATATTTTAGTTCCTACATATATATTAGATCCTTCTGTCCCAGACACATATTTTAGTTCCTTATGTCCCAGACACATATTTTAGTTCCTTCTCTCCCAGACATATATTTTAGTTCCTTATGTCCCAGACATATATTTTAGTTCCTTATGTTCTAGACATATATTTTAGATCCTTCTCTCCCAGACACATTTTTGTTCCTTCTGTCCAAGACATATATTTTAGTTCCTACATATATATTAGATCCTTCTGTCCCAGACACATATTTTTAGTTCCTTCTGTCCCAGACACATATTTTAGTTCCTTCTCTCCTAGACATATATTTTAGTTCCTTATGTCCTAGACATATATTTTAGATCCTTCTCTCCCAGACATATTGTTTAGATTTTTCTGCCCAAGACATATATCTTAGAACCTTCTGTCCCAGATATATATGTTAATGCCTTCTGTCCCAAACATATATTTTAGTTTTTTCTGTCCCAGACAGCTGGGTCCTTTATCCAGGACACTCTGGTGTAGTTGGAAATGAACATGCAGACAGATTGGCTGGTGCCACATCATTAAGGGGTGATTTCGTGCATGATAAGGCAGATGTGGTGACGACCCTCTGGGAGCACGTGAATAATGCAGAAGAACAGATAGACTGTCATGGTCTAGAGAGAATGTAGCAGCAAGAGGTGGTCAGAGGATCTGGTCAACAGTCATCACTCAGAGGTAAAGCAAGACGGACATATAATCAGATTGGAATGGGCACCATTAGTATTGGAACTTTTCACTGGCTGTTGAAGATGATGAATGAGAGTTTATGGGAATGCCCTGAATGCAATGATGTCGGTTCTTGACTCAACTCAACTGTCCCAGTCATATATTTAACTTCCAGTTTGTAGTCAGGTATGTCCTATCTTGTCAGATGGTTGCGGAGGTGTGAGACATATGAAATCATCAGAAACCAATGACTATTATAAAAATGTTCCACCCTATGCTGAGATTTGAACTCAATAACCTCAGACTGTGATAGCTTAACCTCACAGTCACATTTATTTTCTCACTATTTTTATTTGGAGAGTCTGACATAGGAGACTACAACTTCCAGCATGAGAATGTAGGTGGAAGCAGTAACAGCATGGATGATTGGAGGAGATCGCTGCTACACACAGTGTATTCATTATGGACTCACGGAGTATGCTTGGTAAGGTGGAGAAAGGAATGTTTTGTTAGAATGGCTTGCCTCACTTCAGAGGTCACAGATTGTGAGAATCATGTTGATCTTCTGCCCTGGTCATGCAGGAGCGTCGGGGAATGAACAACATCCAAGAGGGAGTCTCTGTGGGGAAGTGATCAAGCCATCTGCCTCATGCTCTGAAGGTTTTGGGTTCGATTCTAGGCTATGTCTTTCAGTTCACAGGTGCATTTTTCTTGGAGACGCCTGAGGGTCATCTCTGGAGCTATGGAGTTCATGCTTTCTGCGACACTTTCGGCAGGCCCCCCTGTGGAAAGAGGCCGAGCCACATGGGATAGAACCTGGTACAATGAAGTTGATCCTCTTTACTTTTAAGATATTTTTTTTGGTCTTGCTTTCAGGTTTGCCAACTTCATTGTCTTGCTTTCACACTTGCCAACTTCATTGTCTTGCTTTCAGGTTTGCGAATTTCATTGTCTTGCTTTCAGGTTTGCCAACTTCATTGTCTTGCTTTCAAGCTTGCCAACTTCATTGTCTTGCTTTCAGGTTTGCGAATTTCATTGTCTTGCTTTCAGGTTTGCCAACTTCATTGTCTTGCTTTCAGGTTTGCCAACTTAATTGTCTTGCTTTCAGGTTTGCCAACTTCATTGTCTTATTTTCAGGTTGCCAACTTCATTGTCTTGCTTTCAGGTTTGCCAACTTCATTGTCTTGTTTTCAGGTTTGCCAACTTCATTGTCTTGCTTTCAGGTTTGCCAACTTCATTGTCTTGCTTTCAGGTTTGTCGGATTCGTGGCCAGACTTCAGAGTTGGTGCCTTGGTCAGAGTTTGTGAAATCTGTCAGAAAATACCTCATCCGTGAGGACCAGTACAAGGAAATATGTGCCTGTGATGTACTTGAGCGGTTTGCTGCAGGTAACATAGTGCTTTTTTTAAAATCATACAATACAATTTTCTAAAGGTAATTTAGTGGTTTGTTATTGTAGGTGATTAGTTTTCTAAAGGTAATTTAGTGGTTTGTTACCGTAGGTGATTAGTTTGTTATCGTGGTGATTAGTTTTCTAAAGGTAATTTGGTGGTTTGTTATTATAGGTGATTATAGTTTATTATCATAGGTGATTAGTTTTCTAAAGATAATTTAGTGGTTTGTTATCATAGATGATTAGTTTGTTATCATAGATGATTAGTTTTCTAAACGTAATTTAGTGGTTTGTTATCATAGGTGATTAGTTTGTTATCATAGATGATTAGTTTTCTAAAGGTAATTTAGTGGTTTGTTATCATAGGTGTTTAGTTTGTTATTGTAGGTGATTAGTTTTCTAAAGGTAAGTTAGTGTCCTCTTTTGGCATCACAATCGTCACCATTTTTTGCTGGCTGTGAATTCAAGCTTTGTCCTTACACATACTACTACTTTTGGTCACTAGATTGATTTTTGCGTGTGGATTAGCTTTCCCTATTACCTATGTCCCTCGTCATCAGGCAAACCCACTCCGACTTCAGAGATACTTGCAATTTACATCCCCATGTCAAGGATAAGAGTGCTCATTCTTCAACATCCAGTGTGCTGATGCTGTGGTACCGGGTTCAACCCCTTTACTGGTCAGTTGGACTAAAATGTTGACTTCTTGTTCTTGATTTGGGGACGTAAATTACAAGTTCCTCTGAAGTCAGAGTGGGTTTGCCTGATGGCTAGGGGCATTGGTAATATGGAAAGATAATACACATGCAGAAACCAATTTATAAGTATTGGCATGTGTATGGACTATGATTGACACAAACACACACACACGCATGCACGCACGCACACACACACACACTACACACACACATTAAACATCTGAAATAGCAAACTATGACCACCAATATCCATAGGTATGGAACATGCTGATGTTCATGACATGCACTAAAAGGTTGTTTGACTTCAAACCTCATAACTTTGCTTCCAGTGTAACTACAAGCATGTTTCATACATGAATAAACAAGCAGTTAGAAAGTTGAATAGAGAACCTGAAGATGTAGATATACTGAAGTGTACATTGTATTTCATGGAAACAAAAACAATCAAATACAGAGGTTCTAGAAAAACTGGTAATGACAAGAGAGTTTATTTAAGCAATGAAAAAAAAAATTACAAAATAATTCTGCCATGTTCAAAGATATAACACGCTTATATAAACCATACTGGAGAGTAAGATTGAAGGCAAGCGTGTAAGAGGTGGACAATGATATAAGTGGAAAGATAACATCAAGAGATGGGCAAATAGCAGTCTGACAGATTGTCCAATCAAGGCGAGAGACGGACAGTGTTGGAAATCCATTGCAGCCAACCTTCACTGTGAAGACGTCACCTGATTGATTGATTGGTTTGCATATATGAAGGAGTATTAATACAGTATTAAATTATTTGTGGTGTATTTGCACAATCGTTCACAAACAGTGTGTGATTGTGTGATTCCTTTGTGTCCCAACCATCATCTGTGTTTTTACTTGTTTACATTTGGTTAAGAGCTTTGAAATCTGGCTACTCCAGAGCGCATCTTTCAGGTCTGTATCCTCTATAAAGAGACTCCACACCATTCTGTTATGCATATTTTGATCAGTGAAGGGGCGAAAAAAAAGTTAGTCGCATATCCTTTACAGGACGGCACAGTCCACACCAGCATTTTTTTTTTCATTTGCTGCTGTGATCTCTTGGCAAATTTACATTCTGTAGTTTGCCATTGCTTTCTGAATGACCGGCACACATAATAAAAGGTAATCTGCTGCCAAATTGCCCGCATTTGTATTTTGTATGCGGGTATGCAGGATTATGATGGAGCCGGTGAAGGGGTGAAACCTAAAGAAATGAATCAGAGAATGAAGGTCTGGTATATTGATGCATGCCTGTCAGTCCAGCAAGTGTATGAGTGGAGTAGGAAGTTTCAAAATGGCGGTACTTCTGTGACAGACTGTTCACGACTGGGTCAGGCACACCGAGTAGTTACCCCAGAGAATTGTTTCTACAGGAATCCAAGTACTTTATCAGTGCGGGAGGAATTGAATTGTATGCAGTGGTTAAAATGATACATTTATTCTTTACTTTTTCAGAATATATTAACACAGACAAAAAAAATTGTACGTTTTAATTTGAAGCCACCTCGTACAATTCAGCAGGTTTGTGTATCACTTCGTCTGATCACAACCCCTTTGTCCGACATGGGAGACCTTACCAGGAGCTGTGCTGCTGTTGGCATAGCTCTTGGGGTCATTGGAAAAGACGAACCCCCTCTACTACATCAAGGGGGATACACATAGAAGGGGGTTTACAGATTTTATCCAGAAAGTAAATGGTAAAGTTTTTGACTGTAACCATGGAATGCAGAAGACGATACATGTTTGATTAGATTGATAACAAATCATATTGTTTAATTATTGTAAGTTTCACAGCCTGAGATTATAAGTAGCAAATTTTGTTCATTTTTTCATTTGCTTTTCATTCTTCTCATTCAGTTTTTATGCCTTAACATATTCAGTGACAAACAAAAAGTAGGTTTGGACCAAACAAAATGGATGGCGGAAAATGGGAAGTATGTCACAGTTAAGACTTAAAAGTTGTTAATATGATAGCAGACATATTGTATTATATATAAAATTAAAGGGGTTGCTTAGGGAAAACAACTGTATATAAGCCAATGACTCATATGGGAAGTCACTCTATGACGATTCATCATCTCATGACACTTACTCAGTTAATTTACTGTGCCTTCCCTTTGTTTATATCTTGTGTTCTGTGTATTTGTTTGCTGATGAAGGCAAGTTGTCACAGCGTCCTGTGTTTTCCATAATTGCGTCCTATAAAGCCACATTACTTCGTGTTATTTGACATTGTTTGATTATTGCAGACTTGCTAAAACACGTAGAAGGAGAGATTGTCAAGCCGTCTGAGGTTCCAGCAGGGATGTAGCTGTGTCTTTTGTTTACTGCTGGCTGCAGTTAAGTAAGTGAATCTGTGTGGTGAGGGAAGGGAGTCTCCATGGCCTAGTGGTCATGCCACCAACCTTGCACTGCTAAGGTCGTGGATTCATATTGCCTTGGTTGGTATCTGGTCTAGGATAGAAGCTCTGACAGGCAGACAGTTAGAGCATTGCTTAGCTTCTGCAGCTTGTCTTGTTCCAGAAGTATTTTCCTCTGGAGTAAACTAGGCAGGCCAAGAGAGGGATCATGCTGCATGGGCAACACATGTTCTCTAAATTCAGCTCAGGCTGTGTATTATGGAGAGGTATAACTCCATTTTACAAACTACCATCTGTCAAAACGGCAAGGTGCCAGTCAGGTTCAGAAGATCTATCTCAACCACATCTCCCAGTTATATTTAATATCGCCAAAGCACTGCAGTTTCCGATACGTCAGGCCATTTTTGAGCCAGATTTCTTCAGTGATTAGAATATAAGCACTTCTGTTCATCTTGATCCAAGATATTTAAAGAATTTTTCTGTAACAAAATTGAGTTGAGTTAAGTTGATTCAAGAGCTGACATCACAGCACTCAGGATATGTCCATATGTGCTCTTTCCTCATCTGCAACAGCCAGTGAAGAGTTTCAATACAAATGGTACTGGAAGCAGTCTGATTATGTTTCCGCTTGGCCTTTCCTGGGAGTTTTGAGTGTTGGCCAGATCCTCAGGTCATCCTTCTGCATTATCATTCTCTCCAAGCCATGGTGATCTACCCATTCTTCTGCACTGTACACATGATTCCAAATAGCCCAGATCACATTTTTATCATGCTCCAATACCCCACCAAGGGATGCATACCCAGCCAATCTGTCCTCCTGCTCATTTCCCACCACACCAGCTTGTCCTAGGGAGAAAATCCAACAGATGCTCTCTATTTGTGATTGTTGAATGTAAGCCTGCCACTATGCTCGAAGCATGTCTGGCTTCACCGTTAACATTTAAAATCAAATGCTTTTCTTCATTAATGTTTGCAAAATTGTCTACGACTTACTTCCATATGTTGCCACAGGAAAAATGCATGTTCTAAACATCTTTAATTTTATTTATTTGCTACTGTTGTTTCATAGCCCCCCTAAAGTTCATCACTGCATGATGTAAGTCAGGTGTTAGATATGACCAAACTACCATGTATAATAGTAAATAGTACTACTGGATTTCTGTTAGCGCTCACCAAACCCAACACCCCACATTGTGCCAACGGCTTTGGGTGGAGTGTAATTGAAAGGATACAAGCCTTACCCTAGTGGGAGGAAATGCAACCTAAAGGATAAATGTCATAGCAGGGAAGACCGGGTCCTAAGCCTTGATCAGCAACTGTCTAGGAAGCTCTGACAGGCAGACAGTTAGAGCATTGCTTTGCTGATCCAACAGCTTCTGCAGCTGGTCTTGTTCCAGATGTATTGGTGTTACCTTTCCTCTGGAGTAGACTAGGCAGGCCAAGAGGGGATCATGCTGCATGGGCAACACAGGGTCTCTACAATTCAGCCCAGGCTTTGTGCTAAGGAGAGGTTAAAACTGTTTTTAAAAGCACAATGTTAAAGTTTTAAAAAAAAAAAATACTCGGGTAAGTCAATAAGTAAGTCACAAATGGCTGTAGAAAAATAACTAAATATGATAACAACTTGAAACCAATTTATTTTTATACATACATTGTCCCTTTATTTCTCAACATAAGTTCCACCAACATTGATGTACTTATCCCATCGTTTTATCAGTCCTCACAAACCGACTGCATAGAACTGCGTGCTCTGTTTTCTAAATCATGTTATCACCTCACATTTAACTTTGGAATCATTCGCGAAATGTCTCCCGCCAAGGTGGGTTTTCAGTGGACCAAACAGGTGGAAATCGCTAGGGGCTAAGACGGGGCTGTAAGGTGGATGTTCCAGAACTTCCCACCTTAGTTGGTTAATTTTCTCCTGAGCCGTATGTGGTCTGGCATTGTCATGAAGAAGCAACACTCCTCTAGTCAGCAGTCCTGGAAATTTCAATCCATCATGCATTATGCTTTATGCTGAACCATGTGAGCACCCTATTGCAGATGCTACAGAGTCTATTGATACTTGCCTGTCACCTCTAATCATCTCCTCCACCCGCTGCACGGATGCTTCTGTTGCAATCTCAACAGGACGACCAGATCGGATTTCATCAACAATTTTAGAGCGTCCTTGAGAAAATTTTTCTACCCAGCTATGCACCGCTTTACGGGACAAACATTTGTCAGCATAAACAGGAAGCATTTCCTTATGAATGTCCTTTGCAGGCAGTCCTTTTGCCCACAAAAAATGCACAACAGCACGTTACTCTTTGTACACTCTGTAAGTGCAGTCGCCATTTTGTTTATGTGCTGCGCATGCGCATGAGACACCTAGCGCCACCTGACGAACGGGAATATAAAGTTTGATGTTGCTGTCCCCTAATGACCTGTAGAAAATACCAAATACATTTACCTGCCATCCCACAGAACTGTGTGATTTACTTATTTACTCGCCCTCGTATCATCTGTCAAAACGGCAGGGTCTCAGTACATGATGATACATTCACGTCAGTTCACATTCACGTCAGTTCACATTCACATCATTCACAGCAATTTACATTCCCATCACTTCACATGTGTATAAATTCAGATCGCTTTACATCATTCATATCTCTTCCCAGTCACATTTCATATCAGTTTACATGGGTGCATATTTACATAAATCCATACTTACATCCATCCATATTTACACCCATCCTTATTTACACCCATCCATATGAACATCCATCCATATGAATATCCGTCTATATTTACATCCATCCATGTTTACATCTACCCATGTTTCCATGTTTATATCCATCCCTATTTACATCCATCCATATTTACACCTATCCATATGAACATCCATCCATATTTACACCCATCCATGTTTACATCCACCCATGTTTCCATGTTTACATCCATCCCTATTTACATTAATCCATATTTACATCTATCCATATTTGCATCCATCCATATTTACATCCATCCATTTTATACATCTACCCATATTTACATCAACCCATATTTACATCCATCTATATTTACATCCATCCATGTTTACATCCATCCATGTTTACATCCATTCACATTTGCATCCATCCATATTCCATCCATCTATATTTACATCCATCCATATTTACATCCATCCATGTTTACATGCATTCTTTTATGTTTACATCCATCCATATTTACATCAATCCATATTTACATCAGATGAGATCATTCCCCACTCCCATAACTTCACATCCTCATGAATTCACAATTACATTATTTCACATCAGTCCACGCTTGCAACAAATCCACACCCGTCAACCGTTTGAAACAAACATGTGTACGCCATACCACCAAAAAATAACTATACAAGTCAACAAAAACCCATACACAATTATTTTTAATGATCATCCACATTTTTCTGTAATTATTGTCGCTAGCTGCCTGATTGCAACTGTCATTTGATTCATCAAACCAAATAGCATCTTGTATAAGGTTAACAGTGTCCTGCTCTCATGAACAGTAAATACAGTGAGACTACCCGTATTAACACCCAGCTTTTGTCTGGAGAAATGAAGATGTCCAACCACCAGGTCAGCAGACAGTATCTTGCCACTTCACTACCAATAAAAATATGGCGGCAGCATCATATACAAAAAAAAAACACCTCAATGTGTGTAAAAATGGTCCTTGACCTTTTTAAAGTTTTACTTACACTAACCACCAAGTGTCAAATTCAGTGGGTTTGCTGCTAGGTCTGAAGATTTGGGGACACGCTTACAATTATTTTGTACTTGATGTCAGTGTTTTTGTTTTTTACAGATGCAGTTGAAATCTCAGTCTGCTGTGTGGTGTCTCCCGTTTCATCTGAGTACCAGCTGCCATGTTCAGTTCCTTATCAAGTTAGATGGGCGATATGTTGTTGCAGTTTCTGATGTTATTGTAGATGAGGTTGTTGATGATGATATTGTTGTTAGGGTGATGATTTGATTTTATTTTATTATTTTTTTTTTTGGGGGGGGGGGGGGGAGGTGAGTTATTGTGGTTGATGATGTTTTTTTAATATATTGTTGATGATGGTGTTATTGTTGTTAATGATGAATTGTTTAATGTTATTGTTGATGTTGTTGATTATGTCATTGTTGTTGATGGTGTCTTTGTTATTGTTGATGATGTCACTTGTTGGTTGTGATGTTATTGTTGTTGGTGATGTTATTGTTGTTGATGATGTTATTGTTGTTGATGACCTCATTGTTATTGTTAGAGATGTCATTGTTATTGATGTTATTGTTGTTGATCTTATTGCTGTTGGTGATGTCATTGTTATTGATGTTATTGCTGTTGATGATGTTGTTGTTGCTGGTGTTATTGTTCTTGATGACTTCATTGTTGTTGTTGTTAGAGATGTCATTGTTATTGATGTTATTGTTGTTGGTGATGTCATTATTGTTATTGATGTTTTTGTTGTTGTTGTTATTGTTGTTGAGGATGTTGTATTTAATGTTATTGTTGCTGTTGTTTATGTTAATGACATTGTTGGTGATATCATTATTGTCATTTTTTGTTATTGTTGATGATGTTGTTATTGATTATGATGTTGTATTTAATGTTATTGTTTATGTTAGTTATGTTGATGATGTTTTTTGTGTTAGTGTTGATGATGATGTTATTGTTTATGCTATTGTATTTGATGTTATTGTTGATGTTGTTGTTGATACTGTTGCATTTGATATTGATGTTGTTGTTGATACTGTAATATTTGATGTTATAGATGTTGATACTGTTGCATTTGATGTTATAGATGTTGATACTGTTGCATTTGATGTTGTAGATGTTGATACTGTTGCATTTGATGTTATTGTTGATGTTGTTTATGTTAATACTGTTGTATTTGATGTTATTGTTGATGTTGTTTGTGTTGATACTGTTGTATTTGATGTTATTGTGTATGTTGTTTTGATGATATTGTTGTATTTGATGTTATTGGTGAAGTTGTTTATGTTGATACTGTTGTGTTTGATATTATTGTTGCTGTTGTTGATAGTGTGTATTTGATGTTATTGTTGATGTTGTTATTGATACTATGTATTTGATGTTATTGTTGTTGTTGTTGATAGTGTGTATTTGATGTTATTGTTGATGTTGTTATTTATACTATGTATTTGATGTTATTGTTGTTGTTGTTGATAGTGTGTATTTGATGTTATTGTTGATGTTGTTGTTGATACTATGTATTTGATGTTATTGTTGCTGTTGTTGTTGTTGATAGTGTGTATTTGATGTTATTGTTGATGTTGTTATTGATACAATGTATTTGATGTTATTGTTGCTGTTGTTGTTGATACTGTTGCGTTTGATGCTGTTGTTGATGTTGTATTTGATGTTATTGTTGCTGTTGTTGTTGATACTATGTATTTGATGTTATTGTTGATGTTGTTGATACTGTTGCATTTGTTGCTGCTGTTGATGTTGTTGTTGATACTATGTATTTGATGTTATTGCTGATGGTGTTTTTGATACTGTTGCATTTGATGGTATTGTTGATGTTGTTTATGTTGGTGCTGTTGCATTTGATGTTGTTGTTGATGTTGTTTGATGTTTTTATTGTTTTTTCCTGTTGTTATTGTTTTTGTTCAAATCTGTTTTTTCATAGTAAATTTATGTAACGAAGACCCAATCAATAGATTGCACAAATTACTGCCAGGCATATTTCTCTGCATCTTGTCAGGTACATGCTGCAGAAGTCATTCAACATAAAACAATGAATCCTTTAAGCTGAAATATACAACACACATGTTCCCATGGTAGTGTAAACTGTCTACCACGGTAATTTTTAACTGACAATCATGTCTTTTTTGTTGAGTCACAGCAATCGGACATTCCCATATGTGCTCTGTCCTTATCTTCAACAGCCAGTGAAGAGTCCCAATACTAATTTTACATATATATGTGCGGTGTAAGTGGCTGGCTGGGTGGGTGGGAGGGAGGGAGGGTGAGTGAGTGAGAGAGATATATATATAATATGTACTTTTGTTTACATAACAATGGCTTGGCCATTTGCATTGCACTAGAAGAAATCATTGTTTTGCTTTGATTTTTACGTTGAGTGACTTCTACAACAATGCACCTGGCAAGATGCAGCGAAATGTGTCCGGCATAAATTGTGCAACCTATCGTTTGTGTCTTCATCATTTAAACTGTTTTTGTTGTTGGTCATGAATAAGTTTATTGATTGATTGATTGATTGATTGATTGATTGATTGATCAGGTGGATTCGGAGACCAATATCATCACACAATAAAACTGATCTTTAACTTAAGCAAGTGTATTCAATCTGTGATGCTCTGTCCCAAGAGGAAGTGGGGTCATCTGGTCCTGGTGGTTAAGAGTGTGCTAGTCATTGTAGGGCAGATTCTATATCTTTCTGATAGCCTAGGTAGCTCTCTATTTCTCTTCTGATAGCCTGGTTAGCTCTCTATTTTTCTTCTGATAGCCTGGTTAGCTCTCTATTTTTCTTCTGATAGCCTGGTTAGCTCTCTATTTTCTTCTGATAGCCTGGTTAGCTCTCTATTTTTCTTCTGATAGTCTGGGTAGCTCTCTATTTCTGTTATGATAGCCTGGTTAGCTCTCTATTTATTTTCTGAACCCTGTGTAGCTCTCTATTTCTCTTCTGAAGCTCGGGCAGCTCTCTATTTCTCTTCTGATAGCCGTTGTAGCTCTCTATTTTTCTTTTTATTGCCTGAGTAGCTATTTATTTTATTAAGCCTGGGCAGCTCTCTATTTCTCATCTGATAGCCTGGGTAGCTCTTTAATTCTCTTCAGATAGCCTGGGTAGCTCTCTATTTCTCTTCTGATATCCTGGGTAGTATTCTATTTCTCTTCTAATAGCCTGGGTAGCTCTCTATTTCTCATCTGATAGCCTGGGTGGCTCTCTAATTCTCTTCTGATAGCCTGGGTAGCTCTCTATTTCTCTTCTGATAGCCTGGGTAGCTCTCTATTTCTTTTCTGATAGCCTGGGTAGCTCTCTAATTCTCTTCTGATAGCTTGGGTAGCTCTCTATTTCTCTTCTAATAGCCTGGGTAGCTCTCTATTTCTTTTCTGATAGCCTGGGTAGTTTTCTGTTTCTCTTCTGATAGCTTGGGTAGCTCTCTATTTCTCTTCTGATAGCCTGGGTAGTATTCTATTTCTCTTCTAATAGCCTGGGTAGCTCTCTATTTCTCTCAGTATGAGCATTTTTTTATCGCTTGTTCACATTCCCCTCCATTTTGTTTAAGCTGAAATCTTACAGTAAAGTTCTTAGAATATCATGGACCAAGAAGAATTCTGAAAGTCTACAAGAACTGAGCATCAAAGGCGACTGACTCATAAACGGTATCATATTCGGAAACTAAAATAGTTTAGCCACATTAAACATCACAGTGGCTGGAAATAACAGTATTGGAAAGCACGGTTCTTGGAGAAAGAGGCTGAGGTTGATCAGCACAAAGTTGGACCCAGGATATTGCAGTCGCCTTGGACATGAGGGCGGCTGAGACGGGAGAAATGGCCAGAGATCCAGAGATTTTTTGATGGGCCATGATGAGATCCATCTTCTGCAAAGGGCCTGATATGTATTGATTAAATTCTGAGCATTTATTTCTTCAAGGAGAATTTGTGATCCAACACCTATGTTGGCTGCACTCAAGACGTGTATATTTGGGCTCCGTCTCCAGCAGGTCATGTCAAAGAGTCTGTCATTGTCAAAAAAAAACTGTCATTTACTGCCAATATAGTACCTTGCGGTGTTTGGGGGGGGGGGGGGTGTTTGAGCCTGATTGTCACGTAATAATGTAAAAGAGTATGGGTACTTATAACTCCACTGGCTAGTCGGTTATGCATGCTTCTATTTTGTTCTGTACCACAATCCTTCCTGCTGGTTCAAAGTTAGTTGCATATCTTTGTCAGGAAGTCACATTCAACCCCAGCATTTTTTTACTGTGATTTCTGGCAAGTTTACGTTCAGTAGTTTGTCATTGCTTTCTGAATGACTAGCACTCATACAATAGTGTGACAACCAGTGCAAGGCAGTCTGCTGCCAAATCGCCTGCAGTTTGTTTCAAACGCAGTATGTGGGATTACGAATTGTGTTCAGAACCCCTTCAAAACAACGCCAGCTGGTGCCAAACTATATTCCTGATCCATTAGTCGCACTGATCAAGTTGCCACTGAGATAATCAGCTTGAGAATGCTTAGTTGGCTACTGAAGAAGGCAACAGAGCACAAGTGGGGATATTCCGAGTGCACTGGTGTGACATCATAAGGCGAGTTGCGTTGCACTGTTATGTCACGCCTGAGTCTTCGTACATCCGACGTCAATAAGCATCTGTTCAGGTTTAATTTTCCTAGCTTGTGACTGTCCACAGTCTACCTACAAGGCAACATATTTGTGTATCATTTTGTCTAGTCCCTACCCTTTGACCTGTCCAACATGGGAAAACCCCCATCGGCATAGCTCTTGAAGTCACCGGAAAACGCAAGCCCTTCCATCGCTACAAGGTGTAGACTCATCAGAGTAGTGTGCAAACATGTTGATTCTTTATTTCATATCAGTCACACTTGCATGTGCCATTGGTTTGTGTGTCCTCGCGCAGTATCAGTGGACATTACCATAGCTTCACCGCAGTATAACCCATGTCTTTTATATTTGGAAACTCGTACAACAGGAGATTATATATAGGTAGTATCATTCTGTGGGAAGGGGTTGTGAATGCAATTCTTAATCTCCCAAAAAAAGTCGCTTAAAAGTCGACAGGGTCGACTTCATTGCACCGGGTGTTATCCCATATGGCTCGTTCTCTTTCCGCAGCGCGGAAAGCATCGCACAAAGCACGAATTCCGTAGGTTTTAGCGACGACCCACAGGAGTCTCCGAAACATTTAACTCGTAAACCGAAGGGTGCGGCCCAGAATCGAACCCACAACCTTCGGAGCACGAGTCAAACGGCTTGACCACTCACCACAGTCCCAAACCACATTCTAAATGCATGTGCAGGAGATTTGGCAGCAGACCGCCTTGCGTTAGTTTTAATACAATGGTATCAGTTCCAGTTGTTCAGAAAACAATGGCAAACTACTGAATGTAATCTTGCCCAGGAATCACAAACAGCCAAAAATTGCCACTAAAATACATCATCCTCTCCGTTACTTATCCTCCGTGTTCAGTTGCTGGGGTTGGAAAGAATGCATGCAGTGATTGCTGTGGCAGAAAACAGTTCAACTTTATGTGGTGATTTGTTTCTTCATATGTTTGTTGGTAAAACTTTGTTAATATGTGGTGATTTGTTTCTTCATATGTTTGTTGGTAAAACTTTGTTAATATGTGGTGATTTGTTTCTTCATATGTTTGTTGGTAAAACTTTGTTAATATGTGGTGATTTGTTTCTTCATATGTTTGTTGGTAAAACTTTGTTAATATGTGGTGATTTGTTTCTTCATATGTTTGTTGGTAAAACTTTGTTAATATGTGGTGATTTGTTTCTTCATATGTTTGTTGGTAAAACTCTGTTAATATGTGGTGATTTGTTTCTTCATATGTTTGTTGGTAAAACTTTGTTAATATGTGGTGATTTGTTTCTTCATATGTTTGTTGGTAAAACTTTGTTAACTGATTCAGTACCAAACAAAAAGTAGGTCTGGACCGAACAATAAATAGACGGTGGAAATTAGTAATAGAAGTGTGTCATAGTTATGACTTAAAAGTTGTTAATATGGTAGCAGACGTGTTGTATTAATATCAGATTAGAAGAGGTTGCAAAGGGAAAACTTTTGTAGTAGTAGGTTAACCATAGTTTGATTTATAAGCCTATGGCAGTTATGGGAGGTTTGAAGAAGACGATTTATCATCCCATGTCACTTAATCAGTTAATTGAAGAATTCGCTAATGTATATTTTTGTATGTTATGTATGCACATATTGTAATGCCAAATTGAGGGTGAAAACATTTTTATGATCATGATTAAGTGCCTTGATTACAGGCATGGGTGGGTAATGCTTCTCCACATTTTGTGATCTTATAGCATCATCATCACGTGCCCTGCCAAGACATGAAAGCATTTATGTCTCTCCACACATCTTGGTCCTTGGTGTTCTGGATCAATCTGCTTATTATATTTCCTATATAACATCGTCTCAGACCATCAAGTGATTACCAACAACGTGTATCTTTTCATTGCTGATAACTGGTCATGTCATGACACAAGGCTGTTAGGAATCGTCTTTCATCTCATTTGCCATAAATCTGTCCAGTTATCACAATATATTTATATTTTTCACATTGTGGCCAAAAATGATAACTGCCACTTTCTGATGTTTGTAATAAGCTTTCTTTGTGTCTTATTCTCTTTCAAAATATTTAGATACTCATTTTTATTGTCCAAATAAGTTTCAGCATTTTTCTATAAAACCACATCTCTGTGTCCTGAAGAGATGTTTAGTTGTTGCTTATGAATTACCCAGGATTCACATTGACAGTCACATGTTACAACTGGTTTTATGTTAAATGCATGCATTATTTTTCTTATCTCCATTGACAGGGATTTGTTGCATAAGTTACTGTTTATTTTAGTAAATGTCTTTGCTTGTCCTCTTCTGTCCTTATCTCTGTGAATCATATTACAGCTGATGTTATGTGCTAGGATACTTGAATTTCTGTACTCGTCCTAAATTAATACCATTTACTTAAATTGTAAATTTAGGCATGATATGTGTCTTTGATATTATTATTTATGTCTTCCTATTCATCATTTCATCTCATCTGGTTCCTATTGTACCCTGCGGTGTTGAGGTGAAGTATAAAGAGTGGGAGTGTTTGCATTTATGGGCTTCATATATCGTCATTTCCTCTGTGATATACTATCATTTGGGGGCCCTAATTATATGGCCAAACCATTTCACTTGTTTTCTGATGAAATCTTGTGCTACTATTTCCCCCAGTTCAGTCCTGATTGTACCATTTCTAATTTTCTCTCTTCTTGATATATTGAGTATTTTTCTCAGGAATCACATTTCCATTGTTGTAATTTTTCTATTCTCTTTTTCTGCCCTTGTCCAGGTTTTGCATTGGCAGCATAGAGTTGGTCTTCCTATTATTCAAGCTTAAACCAGATTTTTTAATCTTTTAACAACCATTGTATCTAGAATTTCCTGTTGTTCCTTCTGACGCACGGCTATCACGAAGGTGTCATCAACATGATAACTCATTTCTATTATGACTACCAGCTGCGATTGCTGGCATATTTTCTATAGGGTGAGCACATATTATATGATATTATAATTGTACCAAGTGTCTAAAAAGTAATGAGACTATAGATGTACAATGTTTGATAGCAAGCACACTACAAATCAATAGTTCCTTTCATGGTAGCCCCATTTGAAAGCCACACATCACCGGACATGTCATAACTGCTTATTACCTGGAAGTCCTCAACAGAAGGTGCCTCCACCAGTCACAATCTGTCACTGCCTTTTTATGTTGTCCACAGTTTCAAAATTATGACATTTTAGGTGAATTAGGTCGAGGGCTTAGGGGTGGTGACGCACGTTTTCACAGCTCCCTGACATACCGAATAAAGGATTTAAAATCAGATGCGAGCAGTAAGAAAGATGACCGCTTTGCTAGGATTTTGATGCTATGAGGTGTCGATCATTCAGAAAGCAATGGCAAACTACTGAACGTTAAATAATTGGCTAGTAAATCATGAACTCAGGAAATAAATGACCGTAGACCCCGAGGTAGACCAAGAAGACGGTGGAGAGATAATACATGTACAGACCTACAAGCACTTGGAATCAACGACTGGCAAGAGAAGGTCCACCAGAGAGACGAATGGAGACGGATTGTATTTGCAGCAAAGAACCTCAATGGCTCGGAAAGCTGAAGAAGAAGAAGAAGTAAATCATGAACAAATGATTCTGGTGAAATTGCAAAGAAATTACGCAATCCTGCTACATTAAAAAAATATTTCATATTGAGGTTGAAATAAAATGTCAAGAAAGCGAAAATAATTTAGTAGGCAGTGACAGTGTACGGATGTCCTTCAGCCTTCAATAAAACCTTCAGGTTTTTCTCATTATTCATTTCTGTTTTTACTTATCTCTGCATGTGTTTTTAGATCTTGCCCTATTTCATTTACCCCATGGATTCCATACAAAGGAATTTCCATTTATGCTATTCTCAGGTATTCTTAATTTATGCTCTATCCAGTGTCAGCATCTTTTCCTCACCTCTCAATTCACTGTGTAGTATTTGTTTAGCTCTCTATGAGTTCCTTATGTTACTAAACTACACACTTAACATAACCTGCTATCAAATCAGATGTGTTAACATTATTAAGTTAAAGCTTGCACAGAATATCAAATACCAATATGGTCCTTACTTGTGTCAAAGAATAGCCACAGAATTGCCAGATTTCAAGCAACATTTTACATGGCCAGACTCATGATTATTTAGCCACAGCTTATGTCTTATTATGCATGATTTTATTATGTCTGTATTGGTGCCTAGTACAAAGTGAACTCTTTCCATACAAATGTTTATCACTATACAACTATTTCAAATGTATATTTATATGTTTGCAGCACATATACATATCGCTTATGTTCATTATATATAATCAGAATTTTGTGTTATGCTACCATATGGTCAGATATGTGTTTGATGCTTGTGCTTATTACCTGCTAAAGTGAAGGAAATATTTTCCCCCCACACTTATTCTTCCTTGCTCTAAGGCTAAGAAAATGTGATGGTGCTATCACATCACAGATCAATAGCAGAAAACTGCGTCAGGACAATTTAGGACAAAAAGAGTGAAGACATTGCATTGTCAGTGGTGTGAGCACAGTCAGAGAAAGGTTTGATGCCTGCTCTCATCATTCAGCTCTCATCATTCGCTAGGGGAAGAAAAGCTTGGTCATCTATCCCTCTGTGCTCTCAGGTCACAAAATGTGACGATCCTAACACTTCACATACCACAGTAGGTTCCTGTTGGTTTGTCAGGACTGCTGTCTGTTCCACTTTTCACATGGGGGTAGTGAGGAGCATTTTGTGTGATATTCACTGGCACAGGAACGGAGCATAATGAGGCGACCCGTTGCTGTGAAGTTGGAAACATGACTAACTAACACACAGCACGTTCCTGCTACTGAACTAATTTTTTAAATGCTGAAATAGTCACAGGGGCGCAAGGCTAAAATAGTCACAGGGGCACAATGCTATAATAGTCGCAGTGGCGCAGTGCTGAAATAGTCAAGAGGTGCAATGCTAAAATAGTCACTGGGGCACAATGCTAAAATAGTCACAGGGGGTGCAAAGCTAAAACAGTCACAGGGGCCCAGTGCTGAAATACTCAAGGGGTGCAAAGCTAAAACAGTCACAGGGGCGCAAAGCTAAAATAGTCACATGGGTACTTGGTTAAAATAGTCACTGAGGTGAAATGCTGAAATAGATGAGCATAGGGATGCAATTTACAGTATAGTTTCGGGATTACATTCTTTTGTGCTAGCATTTTTGTATGTGTGTAAGTGTTGATATTGTTTCCTTTTCCTGTATCATTTCATCATGTTATGATTCATGCCCTCTCTTTAAACAAGGCATTTAAACTATTTATACTATACAGCCAGAAACCATATTTATGTGTTCTGTTGTTACCAGAATTATCATTTACTGTCATTTTTAGAACAACAGCAATTATCCCATTACATATTGATAAGATGGACAGTAAATTCATGTTAAAATGCTGCAATGAGTTAAATCAGCTAAATGAGTAAAATCATATTTAAAAGCTGCAATGAGTTAAATGACTAAAATCAAATTTAAAAGCTGCAATGAGTTAAATGACTAAAATCATATTTAAAAGCTGCAATGAGTTAAATGACTAAAATCATATTTAAAAGCTACAATGAGTTAAATCATGTTAAAATGCAGCATTGAGTTAAATGCGTAAAATCATGTTTAATAGCTGCAGTCAGTTACATGAGCTTAGTGAGTAGAATCATGTTATAAAACCAAAATGAGTTTAATGAGCTAAATGAATAAAATCATTTTAAAAAGTTGCAATTACTACTGAGATAAAATAATAAAATTGGGTTATAAAGCTGCAATGAGGTAAATGAGGAAATCATGTTAAAGGGCTGCAATGAGCAATTTGAGTAAAATCATGTTGCATAGACCAGTCAGCACTTGATAAGTTGTGTGGTCAATATTAACCTGGCTGCTCTACTTCCCACAATATTTCTTAGTACCTGTTTTAGGCCGGGTCGACCTGATAGCACAGGTCAGTGTTTTAAAAATTCCCTGCCTCCATGGAGATTTGAACACACGACCATCATATCAACAGGCAAGGCCGCATTGATTGTTTTTATAACATTTCAAAATTAATTAAATGGTAACTTTTTTAAGAACATTTACACAATGGAGGTCTGTCAGTTAGTCATCTCATGAAACTACTCTTGAATTATATTTATATCCTTATCAAAGATTTGTGTTCTTGTTATTGACTTCGTTGTGTTGTGACTAATATGATGTGTGTCTGATGTTTAATTTGCTGAAGTATAGAGATTCAATTTGAGCAGTTTCCTTTGATGGTTTGGCATGAATGCAGAATGGAAGAAAAATGACAGCCATGAGACACATGAATGATCAAAATTTTATATAGGCGTATTTTGGAGTATGTAGTCACAATTCTTCCTTTTTTTTTTTTTTCTTTAGTCACATTTCAGTAGAATTCAATGAACCACTGACAGAGCAGCTTGATTGTTTTTACCTTGTTTGCTAGTTTTTAATTCAAGCGTAGTCCATACACAGTCAACTACTTCTAGTGCACTGGACTGATTTTTGCATCTAGATTAGCTTTTCCCTATTACCAGTGTCCCTCTCCATCAAGTGAACCCACTCTGACTTCTGAGGTACTTGGTAATTTACGTCCCCAAGACAAGGATGGGACGTCAACATTTTAGTTCAACTAACCGGTGTTGGGGTTGAATCCGCCACCTCTGCATTAGTACACCGGATGTTTAAGAACAAGTGGTTTTATCCATTCGGCCATGTTGACTAGCAGCTTGATGATCTGGGCTTTGCTGATGACCTTGCCCTCTAGTCCACACACAGAATCAGTTGCATAGAAAACTAAAGTCACTTGGTGGGAGATCACAACAGCTGTATCTAAAAATTCAAAGGGGAAGGACAAAGTAAATGAGAATTATTCAATCAAATGATCACCTGATCTTCCAGGGTGACACCACACTTCAGGATGTGGAATCAGACCTATGTTTGGTCAGCATGGCTGAATGGATTAGAACGCATGTTCAAGCTATTGTTTGTGTCTTCGTTATTCTAATTACATTTCATGACATCAGAGATTTAATACTTTTTGTACCAAACATCTCACCACAGCATTATTTTGTTGTTGTTTGCATATCCTATTTGCAGGACATTGCAGTCAATGTCAGCAGTTTTCAGCTGTGGTTGATGCCTTGGCAAGTTTACGTTCAGTAGTTTGCCATTGCTTTCTGAACGACCGGCTCACATACTTTTCTGTAAGAAACCAATGTGACGTGATCTGTTGACAGCCTTATTGATTGCTGCATATATGATTTGGAGCACTAGTGGCATAGTAGTTAGTGTGCATGCTCAACAAGTGCTTCAGGTTAAATCCCCAGAAGAGGCAGAATTATTTCTTCTGACCAGTACTGCTTTGACATCAACCCAGCCTTGTAAACATGGACACCTGAAAACGTGAATTTTCTGTTCATCCATATGATTCTCAGCCTTGCTGTAGGTCTTTTGCATTTTTTACCATAGCAAATGTAATCTACAGACTATTTGCACAGAAATCCTAAAACATCTGAAGTTCCTAGGGCCCTGTTTGGTTCCTACTTTGGCACTCATTGAGACAAATGTCAAGTGCTCCATTAGTTAGTTACTTAGTCTTTCCTCTTGAGCCTAAGGCGGCGCATAGGGCAGAAGTCCTGTCTCTCCATGCCTGGCGGTTCGCTGCTACCTGTTGTAGATCTTGGATATTTACTTGGCCATTGAATGAGCCTTCTCTAATGATGGTTCTACGCAGGGTCTCTCTTGGTCTTCCCCGTTTTCTTTTCCCTACTGGTGACCATATGAGGGCTTGGTAGGGGAGTCTTGTCTTGTCCATTCTGAGTACATGGCCGATGTAGTTCCAACGGCGTCTTCTTATGAAATTGGATACTGTATCTTGCTTAGTCTCTTGTCTTATTTGCGAATTGGTTCTGAATTCTGTCCAGTGGATGTTTAGAAGTCTTCTAAGACATTTGTTCTCAAAATTGTCTAATTTTTTATCTAAAGCTACCGTTGATTTCCACTAGTGACGACATAGCTCCATAGTGACGACAATTATATAGCTTATTTGTTCGGCACTAGGAAACATAGTAGGGTTGCATGCTTGTCTTCTGACCTGGTTGTACAATTTTATATATATATATATAAACACACACACACATATCATCATCATCACGTGCCATGCCGGCTGGCGTAGGTGTTCATGACTCTCTACAGATCTCGGTCTTTGGTTTTCTGGATTAACTCCTCTGTTGATATTCCTCCATGCCACCGTCTCAATCCATCCAGCATCATTTCTCTTGGTCTGCCTCTGCCTCTCTTCCCCTCAATCTTTCCAGTTGTCATGATGTTCTCCAATGCCTCTCTTCTCATCACATGAGCGAAAAAAGCTGTTTGCCTCTTTCTTATTGTTGTATATAATGTTCTAGTTTCATTAGCCTCTTTCAGGCAGTCGTTAGTTACTTTGGCAGTTCAAGGAATTCACAACATTCATCTCAAATTATAATATATAAGCTAACCACACATATGTACACATACAAACTACAATAAGAACAAACGCTGCATTTGTATAATGTTCTATTTGTTAGTAACATTTCACTCTCATCATTCGACAAAGCTCATTTAATGGAGGCATGGCTCCGTAATCTTCATCTCTAGCCCGCTTTGAAGTCAAAACAGGTATGTCGTCTTCGTAGCTCTCATGATCTAAGGATGTTGGGAAGATGTCTGCTTCCTGTTTCAAAGATGCTGAGGAAGACAGTATGCTATTGAGTAGAGACCTTAGGTCACTTTTTGTGTGCGGGATCACAGAAGTGGCAATGGCGGAAAGCGGTGTCTTGTCTGCTAAACCTTTTGTTGGTCTGGTACCTGGGGAAGTGATAAATTTAATAATTTAAGTAAGATGTCATTGGGTTGTTTTTTTTTTTGTTTTTTTCTTTTGGGGGGGGGGGGGGGGGTGTTATTATCATCACCTTCATCATTAAATATTTCAGCCAATGGCTGATCTATAAGCTTCCTAATTGTTCCATCCCCTCGTTATCCAGTATTGTGCTGCACTCTTTATACTTTAATAGTGCATCCATACTTCAAGAGCTGATTATTGAAGAAGGTTAGCTATTACTATTAAAGACGATAAAACAGAAAATTTAAACATTTTGGTCACTTGAAACGTCACGAAAGTTTGGAGAGAACAATAATGGAGGGGTATATGCCTGGGAAGAGATGAAGAGGAAGACCAAAGAGAAGATTGGTGCAGGATGTTGGGGATGATCTCCAGATGGGTGTATCAGACGCGATACATCTTGCTTAAGATCGAGAGGTTTTCCTGAAGGTTGTTTTTTATGGGAGCGAGGTTCTGAAAATGACATACTACTGGATGAATGGCATCTCCATAGCATTAATCTTGGAAGATAATGTAGTAGTTTCCCCTTAACCTCAATACCCAGATGGTATTGATTGACATTAGCAATAAGAAGACAGATTATGTCACAAGGTGCACATGGGGTACCATCAATCTTTATTGACGACACCGAACTAGAGATAGTAAACCATTTTACATATCTAGGATCAGTGGTAAATATCAAATTCTCCCTAGATCAGGAAATCATCATTAGGATTGGTAAGGCAGAAACAACAATGAACAGGTTAATCAAAGGAGTCTGGGAGAACATGAAGCTTACTGCTAAAACAAAAGTCCTTGTCTATCAAGCCTGTATCTTTAGTACTTTTCTTTGTGGCAGTGAAGCCTGGACAACTTACTCACAGCAAGAGAAACGTTTAAACAGCTTTCATATGCGGTGTCTGCGAAGAATACTTGGTATTAAGTGGCAAGACAAAATCACAAATACTGAAGTATTGGAAAGATATGGTTGTGTGACGGTATATTCCATGCTCAGTCTTCGTAGACTTAAATAGATAGGACACGTTAGGAGGACGGATGATGGTAGAATACCAAAGGACATCTTTTTTGGGAATTACAGATGGGTAAAAGATCGCAGGGTCTGCTTCTACAATGATACAAAGATGTGTGTAAGCGGGACATGACTGATGCAGGCATTGATAATGCACACTGGGAAAAGTCGCCGCTGAACGTGTTGCATGGAGGGCAAATATCAGAAATTGAATAAAGACAAAAGAGAGAATTATTGCACATAAGTCACACACCAAGCCTGTGAGGCGTAAGATGGAACATGATGATGAAAATGACCATGTGTTCACATGCATCCACTGTGGACGAACATTTACAACGCAAATTGGCCTTATCAGTCACATTCGCCACCGCCATGGATTGTAGTTATTAAGGTTTTTTGAAGGACAGAGTAACAAACTATACTATCGTCTGTCAAAACGGCAAGGTGCCAATAATAATAATAATTGGTTGCCAATTACTTTAGTAATGTTTTAGATTGTTAGGGTTAAGTAAGTTTTCTCATTTTTAAGCTCAGTTTTCTTGTCTCGATCATACCACGTGGCGAAGCTATCCAGGTATTTACTTCTCTACTTTCCCACTATCTTCGCCTCAATCTTGCCAGTTGTCATCAAGTTCTTCAGTTTATTTATTTTCATAACATGACCAAAAAATGTGACTGTCTACGTCTAATTTCTATAATCAATGCACGATGTTCATTTGTTTCTTGTAGGATTCAGTCATTCAACCATATTTCCACAGCCATCTGATGTTTTTCAGCTTGTCTGATCATTGTCCACGCTTCATCATCCATCCATCATGTGCTATGCCGGTAAGCGTGGGCGGTCATGTTCTGCCATCTCACTCGATCGCCAGAGTCGTGGATCAGCTCTGTTTTCCTGTCTCGACCATGCCACCAGGCCAAGCCATCTAGGTATTTGCTTCTAGGTCTTCCCCTTGGTCTCCTCCCTTCGATCTTGCCAGTTGTCAACAAGTTCTCCAATTCATTTCTTCTCATAACATGCCCAAAAAATTTTGACTGTCTACGTCTAATGACTCATCAGTTTACGATCTTCATTTGTTTCTTGAAGGACTTGTTCGTTGGTTTTTCTATCTGTCCATGGTATTCTTTGCATTTTCCTCAGAAACCACATGTCCACAGCCATTAGCTGTTTTTCAGCTTGACTGCTTATTGTCCACGCTTCACATCCATACAAAAGTATAGGTTCTATGTAGCATCTCAACACACTTTTTCTAGTTTCAATTGATATCTTTTTGTTGGTCAGTATGTTTTTCATCTTGCTACCATCATACATGATTCTTGTTCGTATCTCTTCAAGGCATCTCCCATTTACTCACCATATCCTAATTATATCTTTAACATTTCTGTCCCCTCGAGTTACATTAACCCATGCTAACTTGTCCCTTTAACCTTTCTGTCTCATCTATTACATTACCTCACGACATCCTTATAATCCCTTTACTTCTGATGTCCCATTTAATGAAACTAATTACTATGCTATGGAACTATATAATAAACGTTACTAAGGCATTGCCAAAAGATCTGTTCTGTTGTGGCATCTCCTGGCAAATACATAATGTCGAGGTACTCATGGGCCATTATGTTCTCAGTAAGCAGAAGTAATACACATTATACGAGGGAGCTTCAACAGAAACCTGTATTTTATTGTTAAAATATATTCTGAACAAGTGAAGAACAAATGTATCATTTTTTGGTGTAATCACCACTGCATTCAATGCACGTCCTCCAGTGCCGATAAAGTGCTTGTATTCCTGTAGAGATAAATTCTCTTGGTCAATGCTCGGTGTGCCTGACCCAGTCGTGAACAATCCGTCAAAGAAGTACCGCCGTTTTGAAACTTCCTACTCCACTGCTACACTTGCTGGACTGTCAGGCGTGTATCACCATACTGGACTTTCATTCGCCAATGAATGTCTTTAGGTTTCACCCCTTCACTGATCAACAAATGGATCACAAAACACTGCTCCTCATTGGTGCATTAAAAAAGTAGAGCGGCCATCTTTAAACTGTTCTTATGACGTCACCGAGTTCGTCTGCACCGTGATGTCGCGTGTTTAGCCCTCTTGACATCCTTAACAACAATATTGACATGTTACAAGGCAATGGCCTGGTTATTTTAATTGCTATCGCACTTTTATGGTTTTCATTTGAAGCTCCCTCGGATGTCCCTCAGTGTGGCGGCACGGAAAGACAACTCACCATAACCATAACTGGTTTCCAATAGGGCCCCCAACAATTGCAACATCTCAGGCAGGTTGTCTCCCGTGGAGTCAGCTTGGTCATACACGGAACCTTGAGATGGACCTGGGAATAGATAACATCATCATCATCATCATCATCATCATCATCATCATCGTCATGGCTTGCCTTGCTTCAGAGATCTCAAATTGTGAGACTTTTATGGATTTTCTGCCCTGGTCATGCCGTAGTGTTGGGGAATGAAGAGGCTAATAGGCTGGCAGGGAATGCACCTTTCGGTGGTAGATTACCTATGGACAAGGGAGAGGTGGTCGGGTGCCTGTGGGACCAGGTGGTGAAGGCAGTGAAACAGACTGAGAACCCTTATAAGGAGAGAATGATATGGCGAGGGATCGGCAAGCGCTCTGGACGAATCTCAAAACTGAGAGGGAAGACCAAGAGAAATTTCAATCAGATGGCAGTTGGAACCATTAGCAGAATGACTTTTCACTGGCTGTTGAACGAGAAGACGGAATAGGAATGTCCTGAGTGCAGTGATGTCGTTTCTTAGCTCAACACAACTCTACATCATCATCATCCCTCAGAGGTTTGTCCTGTAAAGTATTGCGATACTTTTTCTCTGTGGCGAAGGAATTACTGATGCGATTCGTTATCCCGTATATCCGGGTTCGAAACACAGCGGTGTTGGTTTTTTTTCGAAAAAGGTATAGGTCATTCAGAAAGCAATGGCAAACTACTGAACTTAAAACTTGCCCAGGAATCACGAACAGCCAAACTGCTGGGGTTGACTGCTACGTCCTGTGAAGGACATGCAACTACATTAAAAAATCTACGAGATCACCAGCCAGACGTCTTACCTCAGTTGCTGGCATGTGTAAATTATCTGTGACATCTTTAACAGATTCGGTGCGGAACAAAAAGTTGGTTAGGACAAAACAAAAATGGCAATTAATCATTAAACTCGTCTGTGCTGTGGTCTTCATATTTTCCTCTTCCAATGTACACCCCTCTCCGTAGCTATATTTTCGAGCACTCGTGACTTTTTACATGAACAAAATATTTCATTTTTCTCAATCATATTTGTGTTAATGACCAATCCACTTAATAACCAATCCACAATCCACCTAATAACCAATCCACTTAATAACTAATCCACAATCGACTTGCTAACCAATCCACAGTCCACTTAATAACAAATCAACTTAGTTTTTGCTGGATACATCTGACTGTTTTCCCTCCGTCAGAGGAATTTTTAGCTCTCTCTCTCTCTCTCTCTCTCTCTCTCTCTCTCTCTCTCTCTCTCTCTCTCTCTCTCTCTCTCTCTCTCTCAATACTTATTTAAAAGTCGCTTAATAGTCGACAGACTCTCAGACTCTCTCTCTCTCTCTCTCTCTCTCTCTCTCTCTCTCTCTCCCTCTGTCTCTCTCTCTCTCTCTCTCTCTCTCTCTCTCTCTCTCTCTCTCTCTCTCTCTCAATACTTATTTAAAAGTCGCTTAATAGTCGACAGGGTCGACTTCATTGCATCGGAGTTTTTATCCCGTATGGCTCAGTCTCTTTCCGCAGCACGGAAAGCGTCGCACAAAGCACGAACTCCGTAGCTCTAGCGACGACCCACAGGAGTCTCCGAAAAATTTCACTTGTGAATCGAAGGACGCGCCCCCCGGAATCGAACCCACAACCTTCGGAGTCCGAATCAAACGGCTTGACCACATCGCCACGGAGACTCCAAATCCAAAAAGACGTATATGTGCTTGTCAATTACTTTGTTTATTTCCTTGTTTGTCTGTTTGTCTCTCTTTGAACTCAAGCGTTGTCTACACTGGGCTTATTCTTGCGTGTGGGCTAACTTTCCCTTTTGCCAGTGTCCCTCGCTTCTAGCCGAACCTACTCCGACTTCTGAGGTACTTGTAATTTACGTCCCTAATTCAAGGACGAGAAATTGACGTTTAAGTCCAACTGACATAATGTAGGGACAGAATGAAGGGACAGAACCATTTGCCTCGTAAGCTCTCCGGAAGTTTCAAGAGCGGGCACTTCAAACCTTTCGGCCACACGACCTCTGACTACTTTGTTAAATGCCCAATTGTCATGCATGTTGCAACAGGAAATACTCAATCTATCAGTACTCGGGTGTATATTGTTATTGCTCTCAGTACTCTGGTGTATATTGCTATATCTCTTTCAGTCAGTACAGGTTGTATTTGCTTTAGTTTGTGCAGAGCAGTATTTTGTGAATCGTTACATTTCTTTTCTGTGATCACATTTCCATCGCATGTCAACAGTGGACCTAGATGTTCAAGAATGGTCACGTGTTTGCAATTTCTCTCCATTTGATAAATATATCTGCTTACATATCTGTGGCGAAGGAGTTACGAATACAATTCGTAATTCCACATACCGCATTCGAAATACAGTTGCGGGCGAGTTGGAAGCAGACCACCTTGCGTTAGTTTCCATACAATGGTATGAGTACCGGTCGTTCAGAGAGAAATTGGCAAATTACTAAACGTAAACTTGCCAAGACATCCCAAACAGCCCATTAAATGTTTGGGTTCACTGCGGTATCCTGTAAAGGATACGCCACTAACTAAAATTTTAAACTATGTTTATGCGGTCTTTTAGATATGGTCCTTGCCAATAAGGAAAGCTACCTCCTGTCATCATCATCATGTTTCATGTCGATAAGCGTGGGCAGTCATGTTTCGCCATCTCACACAATCACGAGTCGTGGATAAACTCAGAGTTCTTGTCTCGATCACACCACTTGGCCAAGCTATCCAGGTATTTACTTCTCTGCCTTCCGCTTGTTTTCTCCCCCCCCCCCGCCCCCTCAATCTTGCTAGTTGTCACCAAGTTCTCTAATTTATTTTTTTCTTATAATGTGTCCAAAAATTTAAGGACGCCTAGAAAACGTTAGTAGTCAAAGTATATGGGGAAAAGATTGAATGAGAAAAAACATATTAGTCAATTTTACATGGAATTATGTACTAATTACTGAATATTACAATGATAAGTCACGTTTACAATACTTCTTACTAAAATAATCACGGGAAGAGAAAAAGATCAGATTCTGCATGTATGGTCAGACTATGTGAAAAACCTTTATGATGATAACAGAGATGAACAATGTGATATTCGATTTCATAATGAAGGACCGCCAATTTTGAAGATGGGGGTTCAAAATGTCCTTAAACATATGAAAGCTGGCAAGGCCCCCGGTTCAGATAACATCACAACCGAAATGATTAAAGCTTTAGAAGAATATGGAATAGATCAAGTCACCAGACTGCTGAACCCATTATATGATACCGGACATATTTTTTTTTTTTTGCATATCCTTTACAGGACATCGCTGTCAACACCAGCATCTTTCAGCTGTATGTTGATTTCTTGGCAAGATTACGCTCAGTAGTTTGCCATTGATTGCTAAGCGGCCGGCTCACATACCCCGTAAGTTACCGATGCGATTCGAACCACTGCTGATTCAAATCGTCATCAAGTTACCGACGAGAATATACGAGATTGCGGAGAAAAGTCATAACCTCTAAACCACGAAGCCGGCACCGGACATATACCTTCTGAATTCTGCAATTCTGAATATATTGCAATCCCAAAGAAATCAGGACCCTTGGAATGAGATCAACATAGAACAATTAGTATAATGAGTCACATCATAAAGATTTTGCTACAAATTATCATGCAAAGAGTGAGAAAGAAAATACAATCTGAAATAGGGGAAGAACAATGTGGGTTTGTAGAAGGAAAGGGTACAGTAAATGCTATGTATATGCTGCGTTCAGTTATTGAACGTTGTACAGAAGTAAACAAGGATATACATCTTTGCTTTATTGACTATACAAAGGCTTTCGATAGAGTAAGACATGTTAACATGGTGGATATGCTTGCAGATCTACAAATTGATGTCAAAGACATTAGACTTATAAAAAACATATATTGGAAACAACAAGCTGCCATAAGGATTGATAATGAAGTGGGACAATATCAGCCTATTAAGAGAGGTGTTAGGAAGGTTGTGTAATGTCTCCAGATCATTTTTCCCTATACAGTGAAAATATTTTCAGAAATATAGAAGATATAAATGGAATCAGCTTTGGAGGACGAAACATCAATAACATTAGATATGCAGATGATACAGTATTGATTGCAGACAATGAGCAGGATCTGCAACAATTAGTAGATGCGGTTGTTGCACACAGTGAACAACTGGGATAAGAATTACATTGTAAAAAGACACAGGTTATGGTCGTCACTAGGAAGAACGAAATATCACAATGTAATATACAAGTAAATGGGAATATTATTCAACAAGTGAATCGGTACAATTATCTCGGAACAGTCATACCATCTGATGGGAGATGCCTTGTAGAGATTAGAACAAGAATCGCCATTGCGAAAGTAGCCTTTAGCAAGATGAAACACATACTGACCAATAAAAAATATGTCAATTGAGACGAGAAAAAGAGTGTTGAGGTGCTACATAGAGCCTGTTCTTTTGTATGGATGTGAAACTTAAAGAATGAGCAGTCAAGCTGAAAAACGTCTGATGGCTTCAGAAATGTGGTTTCTGAGGAAAATGCAAAGAATACCATGGACTATATGTAACAGTATAGCTTGGGAGTAAAGAGTTGGGGAATGCTGCGCATTCATTAACTAGTGGGAAACCATAGTTGGTGAGCGTGTGTGCACGAATGGATAGACGTATCCAGGGCTTGCACACACGTCACTTGGGGACTGGGAATTCAAGAGGTAAACAACAAGAATGTCGGAGTTTTCCATCATGTTGAAGATGAATGATTTTCACCTAATAAACGTATGAATTTATAAAAGACGAGACTTGTCCACTATATTATCACGTGCCTTCCACACTCAGCATTGTTATATCATCGTGGCTACTGTGATATAGGCTGTTTTGGTGCCGTCGACCTTGCAAACATGGGATGTAGCGAAGATTGTTGACAAGCCAAGAACAAACGAAGGAGTGTTTTGTCTACGTCTGGAAACAGATATTATGGAAGTTTTCAAGTAATTAATAAGAGACGCAACAACTAAAAGCCCACCCAGGGGTAGTTGTTGTGATTTCTCAGTGTTTATTAAGAGGATTTCTCAGTAAAGGTCAGAAGGTTTGATAATCTTATTTTATAGAAAGACTGATAGTTTTGTATGCATAACTCAATAATATGCAGTGCCTTGATCGCTGACCTACGCTGTTTTTTTTTTGATGAGATCAAGAATTGCCGTTTTACAGCGAAAGTTGCAAATGATATAATGATGTCGCTGCTGATTACATCTTACGATTTATAAAGTAACCTTGTACCTCGGGAAATAAATTGTCTTTACACCCGAACGATCAGCTCCAAATTAAAATAGAGAACTATCGAGAATGGAAAAATTTATGAGCATGGTTTCAGCTCACTGGACTGTTTGAGGTGGAGTCAAGGTCAAATTACACTTTCTGTAATTCTCGAATCAAGCTGGTCAACAGTCACTTTAGCTAAGTGAAGGCGTTGATGAATCTGGTCAACTTGTCTCAAGTCAAATTGGTTTCAATTGATTTAAACTGACTGTTGTTGGAACGCCACATAACACGTAATGTTCCGAGTGCTGAAACAGAGTGGCCATCGTCAGGCTTGAATCCATCCATTGTTGACTTGCTCGTTTTTTCTCTGAAACGTATGGATGTTCCAGATATGCTGTCGTGTCAGATTTGCTGAGACCGTTAACTGTTGTCGGTTGAAGTACAGTGAAGGTGACCTTGCTTGTCGGAAGGTAAACTCCAGAATTTTTAGTCAAGCAATCGATCAATCAATTAATCAATCAATCAATTAATCAAGCAACCAATCGATCAGTCAATCAAGCAATCAATCGATCAGTCAATCAAGTAATCAATCGATCAATTAATCACGCAATCGATCAATCAGTCAATCAATCGATCAATCAATCAAGCAATCAATCAGTCCGTATTGTATCGAGCGTTGTAAATTTAAAAGCCAAACGAGCATAATCAGCGGCATGTAAACAACTGGAAGGAATCGACTTCGATTGAGCTGAGAAGTCCAGAGACTCTTCTTTTTCTGCTCCTTTCAAGTTTTGTCGATCAGAGTCCTTTTATATCAAGATCCTCGATTGGAATTTTTTGCATCAGGATGGTCAATTAGAGTCTCTTTTATCAGGATTCGCGATTGGAACTGGAACTTTTTTTTCATCAAGATCATCGGTTGGAATCTTTTTCGTCTAGGTTAGGTAATGGATAGTTTTAGATTAATTAATTGAACAGAATATTTCTTGATGATTACTTTGAAATAATATTGTATGAAAATATTTGTATATTATATTGCTTAATAATTTCCATTATAGAATTTTAGGATGGAGCCCCAAGATTTTTCTCAGGTATTGAGTGGAGTTGGCGGAGCAATATCAAAGTTGGATGCAGTATTGAGACAGCAAAGTGTAATCAGTGATGTGGAGAGATTTAATGGACAGGCGAATCAGTTTAAGAAATGGGTTATTTCTATTGAGAAACATGCTTATCTAGTGAACGCTACAGATGAGGATAAAAAGAATTTAGCATATAGAACTAGTACAAGTCCAGTTTCTGACCATATAAGAAGAAAGCTAGAAGCGGGAGGAGATGAAACCTGGGAACAATTCAAAACCGACCTGGCACATAAATACGCAGAAATTACTGATCCACAACACGCATTCTCAGTGTTGCGACAAACGAGACAAAATGTTACGGAAAGTGTACAGCTATACAGTGATAGGTTAATCAATTTAGCTGAGGAGTCATTTTTGGGACAGAATGTACGAGCTGAAGAAGTGGAACGGATGTTAGTGGGGATTTTTGTTGATGGGATTTAGGTCAGATGGACTGAAATTTAAATTATTGAGAGAGAATCCTGCAAGATTGTCACAAGCGGTAGATATCGCCATACAAGAAGAAAGCTTGAGGAGAAGGTTTAGATTGAGAGTAGGACGAGAGTTAGGTAGTAGTTCGGAGGATAGAATTGAAGAACCTATGGAAATAGGACAGTATAGACATGAATGGAGAGGAAGACGAGGAGAAGTACAGATGGTACAAAGAAACACTAACATATATAATCAAGGTAGAGAAGGACAAGTGAGAAATACTGTAAGAAACATGGAAGGTAACACAAATAATACGAATGTGGTTTGTTGGGGATGCCACCAACGTGGGCACATTTTTCGCTTCTGTGGTAACAGACGTCTCCCATCGAATACACAAAGTAATAGAGGTGTTCAGACGAGTACACAGAACAGAACTGCAAATAGCAGATCAACAAATGGGAATTATGGAGAAATGCAGAGAAATTTTAGAAGGTCAGGAAATCAGGGAAATTGGCGTCCCGCTTACTGAACAGGATCGGCAGTAGGGGGGAAGATAGTAAGATCCAAAAGATGCATCAATGTATTAAAAACCCAAATGATGAGTATAATAGGACATTTAGAAATAAAAAACATAAGAAGTTATCTCCCCAAGGCGAGATAAAACAGTTGTCACTAAATATGGTTGATCCTAGCTCATGTATAGTAGAAATAGGGAAATATAAAGTTAGAACATTAGTTGACTCGGGAGCACAAGTTAGCGTGATTAAAGAAACATTTTTATATCGAATGTTAAAAAATTGTAAAATATTTAGAGTTCAGGAAAATCTTCATTCGGTAACTGGACACAGATTAGAAGTGCTTGGACAAACGATAATAAATTTTAAATTAGGAGGGATAAATGTTAGGCATATGTTCCATGTGGTCAAGGATTTAAATAGAAATATGATATTGGGTAGAGATTTTTTATTGAAAAATGGGGTGAGACTTTTTTTTGATTTGCATAAATTAAAATTCCAAGATGTGTATGTAGATTTGGAAGAGGATATGCATGTGTCGACACTAGTTAGAGTCAAAACGACCATGAATTTGAAACCACAAACGGTTAATTTAATACAGGCAAAAATGAAAAAAAACCCATACTTTTCGGTTGGACAAACAGTTAAAATAACAGAATTAGAGAGAGAAATAATACAGGAACCGGGTTTAGAAGTCACCGATGGGTTAATAGTACTAGATAGACATCTCAGCTTTCCAGTGATGCTCCTAAATAATACAGGAAAACATATTACGTTATATAGAGGTTGTGTAATCGCTAAAGTAGAGTATAGTGAAAATAACATGTTAACTATAGACAAAGAAAACATATGGGGAAATAAGTATTCAGAAACTCCCATGATTAGAAATAATGTCGGAAATAAGTATAAAAGAAGCTGGAAAAGACGAAATGATGAATTGATCCATACATTTAAGAAACGTCCATCTCAGATAGATACAGTTGATAAAAAGACAAGAGAACAAGAATTGTTATCACAATTAAAAGCTCCGCCGGAGAATAGGGAAATATTAGAAAAGTTCGTGAAAGAAAATCAAGACGTTTTTGCGGTTAGTGATTTAGAATTTGGTAAGACAAGAACAGTTACAATGGAAATAGATACAGGAGACCATCCACCAATTAGTTTAAAACCATATAGAACTCCATTAAGAAATAGGGAAATTGTGGAAAAGGCTATAGAAGATATGTTGAAAGCAGGGATAATAACAAGATCTAAGTCAGAATGGTCATCTCCGGTCGTCATAGTAGCCAAACCTGATGGTTCGAGCAGGTTCTGTTGTGACTACAGGGCGTTGAACAAAATCACTAAGAATGTAGCGTACCCACTGCCAGTGATTGATGATATTTTGGGGTTGCTTAATGGCTCCACATTCTTCACGACGCTAGACGCAAGGTCAGGATTTTGGTGTATTCCGATGTCGAAGGACGCGCAAAAGAAAAGTGCTTTCTGTACTCATATGGGTTCGTACGAATTTTTACGTATGCCGTTCGGGGTTCGAACTGCCCCCTCTCACTATATGCTCTTAATGAATGAAGTTTTAGAAGGTATGCAAAAGTTTGCTCTAGCATATATAGACGACGTTCTGATTTTTACGAAAGGAGATGTGGAGGATCATTTAAAACATATTAGACTAGTATTTGACAGGTTAAGAAGGCATGATGTTAAATTGAAGCTTAGTAAGTGCCAGTTCTTAAAAACAGAAACAAAATATTTAGGGTATATAATAAATAAAGAAGGAATTAAACCAGACCAGGAAAAGATAAAGGCTATTAAAGAGTTACCTACTCCAACTAACATAAAGGAAGTACGTGCGTTTATAGGAACCTGTGGGTATTATAGGCGGTTTGTCCCAGCATTTTCAAAGATTGCAGAGCCAATTACAAATTTGACGGGTAAATACGCTAGATTTAAGTGGGATGATGAGTGTCAAAAAGCATTCGATTTTTTAAAAAACAGTTTAACAGTAGTACCACTATTGACGCATCCAGACTTGAACAAACAATTAATACTATATACAGATGCTTCGGACAATGCAATAGGAGCATGTTTGGTTCAACCATATGAAGGAAAAGAGTCTGGAATACCAGGGGTTAAAAATGAAAGGCCAATTTACTTCTTATCTCATAAGCTTAGCAAAACTCAACGCAAATGGCCGATTATTGAGAAAGAAGCTTATGCCATACACTACGCTCTACAAAAACTAAATTACTACTTACATAATGCCAATTTCATTATTAGAACTGATCACATGCCATTAAAGTCTATATTAGAAGCACCAATACAAAATAGGAAAATACAAACGTGGGCATTGAATCTACAGGGATACAATGCTACAGTGGAATATGTTTCAGGAAAACATAATACATGCGCCGATCTTTTGTCTAGGATCCCGTATCCACAGTCATCAGGGAACACGGAAGATGAAGCTGAACCAGAGATAGATGATCGAAACTGGCAAGTAAATATATTAGATTCTGCCATAATAAATAGAGAAAACTTTGAGAGTTTACCGTCGGACCAAGAGTCTGAACTTACAACAGAAGACCCACATTTGGAACAGTTTAATATGAAAGATGAACAAGAATTAGATCCAAAAATAGTACAAATAAAAAGAAAACTGAAAGAAACAGGGGAAAATAGTTTTAAAAGAAAATTTGTAGAGTTACAAGAAGACAATCAATTATATTATATCAGTGAAAAAGGTGAAGGAGTAAGAAAATATATTCCGAAACATTTAGAACAAGAAGTTTTAAAGGCATATCACGATAATAATGGTCATTTTGGACGAGATAAGTTGGTTAAGGCTATTAGCAGTAAATATTACTGGCCGAATTTATTTAAAAGCGTATATGAATATGTTGAAGCATGTGAAAAGTGTAGGTTAAGAAACATGAAGATAATTAAATGTCCCTTACAGGATACTGATATTCCTCAATTTCCAATGCAGAAAGTAAGTTTAGATATTTCAGGTCCTCATCCAAAAACATTATCGGGAAATGTATACCTACTACATATCGTAGATTCATATAGTCTCTGGCCAGAAGTTTATCCAATTCCAGACAAGAGTGCTGATTCAGTTATAAATATGCTTTTACAAGAATTTATACCAAGGTTTGGGTGTCCACAAATAATACTTACAGACAATGGGAAAGAATTTGTAAATAGAAAGTTTGAAAAATTGGTAAAAGATTTGAATATAAAACACATTAAGACTTCATATTACAGACCAACTTCGAATGCCAAAAATGAGCGACAACATAGGACATTATACAACATACTAGCGAAAAATGTAGAAGAACACGATATGGATTGGGATCTTTATTTGGGAATAGCATTAGCGGCGATCCGTACACACCAAAATGAAGGAACAGGTTTCTCACCATTTTACTTAGTACATGGGAGAGAACCAATATTACCAATTGACAATTTATTAAAGCCTAGGAGAAAATATATGGGGGAGGATTTTCAGGAAACAAGATTACAAGAGATGCACAAAGCACATGTACGTTTAAGAAATAATATAATTAAGGCTCGAGAAAGACAGAAGAAATACGCAAATAAAAATGCACACTTACAAGAGTTCAACATAGGTGATAGAGTTTATTACAAAAAACATAGGAAAAACTCTAAGTTTGATGCTCATTGGGTCCCGGGATATTATATTTTAGAAAAGAAGGGTCCAGTATCGTATACTATTAAGAACCAAGTTACAGGGCATGTTGCACGTTCACATGTGGAGCACTTAAGACGGGATAATGAGGAAAAAGATGCAGAGAATAATAATAATAATTATTATTCAGAAGAATTGTCAGATGGACAGATTGTCAGACAAACGGAATATCCAATACCTATAGAGAATGGGAAACAAGTAACAACAGCATCTACTACGGCTGAACAAGAAGAAACAATACCAAAAACAGTCGTGATAGAGGAAAACAACACGTATGACGATTATAATAATGAAGAATCAATCAAGGAAAACATAGAAGCACCATTTATGAATACAAGACAGGCAGTAAAAAGAAAGTTAGATAGACAGAAAGAAAGAGAAATTAAGAGGCAAAGGAGTTTAGACTGAATTCTTCAAGTGATGAAGATATGCCACTGTTTGAAAATTTATTAAGACGTCAAGACAGAAAAATTAGATTGGATTTAGAAAGGAAGAGATTAGCGGTTGCTAGTAATGGATATACAGATGCAGAACAAGAAATGGATGAAAAGTCAGAAACTGATGAAGATGCTGATATGAAAGAAGATAGTTCTCCTCAGGAGGATGACGATATTGATGTAGATATTGCACTTATAGAAAAAAATTTGAAGCTATTAAGAAAGTGGAGAAGAGATAAATAGTGCGGTAGAATATTCTGTAGATTGCAGATAGAAGAAGAAGTTAGACAAGGTATTTATGTATTTCCAAGGAAGGAAGTTGGCAACTTAATCAAGAGTTGTTGGGATGAGTAGACATAATATGGTAGTAAGTTCAGACTTATTGATATATGCTTTGTGATCATTTTGATTTTTAAGTCGAAGTGTTGAGTTTTTCTTAGACGGAAAATAATTGATTAAGTCATAATATGTATGTATATATATGGTCTTTCATTTCATAACATATGTTTAATTTGATTAATGTGTGGGGATAAAGATGATGTCAAAGAATGAGGGGGTTGATATTGTGTAGTCTGTTGTTTGACTTCAATTGTTCTTTATAAAATGTGAGGATAATTTAACATTGCTTTTATTGAAATATCCTGGGTGTGTTTAAAATGATTACTGGCTTGACGTTCAGTTAGGGGAAAAATGAAGAGTTGTTTTTGGGAACGTACAGAAAATGTGAAATAGACGTTGAGTTGTTTAACGTATATAACGTTTATAAATTGAGGGTGAAACATGGTTGAGTTAAGGAGGAAGTGGTAGTGATTAGTGAAGTGATTCAATATGTTGTAATGGAGGAGTATATTTAAAAGTGGCTGGGGGTATCAGCAAAAATTGATATTACAGGTGGTTTGGAAAGAGTTAAAATAGGGAATTGAAATAGAGACTACATTAGTTGGTTCGTAACGTAAATACGTGGATTGGTATGACGGGCGATATTGGGTAAATGGGGAGTTGAAATAGGAGCTGGGTTGAACAGCGTTTAATGGGAGAATATGGGGGAAATGCCAGGTTGAATTTTGGCATTTAAATAAGTGGACACTGGAAGAAGAAGACTGTACGTAACAGTATACTAATAATTTGGAGGTTTTGAAGGAGTAGTTGAATTTGACGAGGTGTATAATACAAAATGGTTGTAGTGTTGGATCAACTTTTTGGATAACAACAATTATTATTGACGAAAATGAAGATAAATTTTAGAAACTTTATTTTTATAAAGTTTTGAGAATGCATGGGAAGAGAAATGTGGTTACTTCTTACTCTTTTTCCCCTTACTTTCTATATTTTTTTAAGGTGCGCACCTACCAAATCTAACCTATCCAACCTAACTGACTTAACTAATCTTTACTGTCTATCCTGGAATAGCGAGAATGTGAATAAGGGAGAAAAAGATAAGGGAAATATCTTCAATTTTTGTCAATCATAATTTAGATGGACACTTTAATAGCGGTTCGCTTATGGAGAATTTTGTAGATAGTTTTTGTGGAGAACTTTATAACGAGTTTTGTAGAGAGTTTGTATTATTGATATAGTATGAAGTATGTCTCTAGTTAGCATTTGGCTATGATGAGATAAGAGGGTGAGAATTGAGTTGAGAAAAATATGGGATTGTTGGGCAGGTATAGTAGAAGTAAGTGGTTAAGAGTTGGGGTTGAGATTTTTTCAGGGAAAAAATCTCCTTGAAGAAGGGGAGGTATATGTAACAGCATAGCTTGGGAGTAAAGAGTTGGGGAATGCTGCGCATTCATTAACTAGTGGGAAACCATAGTTGGTGAACGTGTGTGCACGAATGGATAGACGTATCCAGGGCTTGCACACACGTCCCTTGGGGACTGGGAATTCAAGAGGTAAACAACAAGAATGTCGGAGTTTTCCATCATGTTGAAGATGAATGATTTTCACCTAATAAACGTATGAATTTATAAAAGACGAGACTTGTCCACTATATTATCACGTGCCTTCCACACTCAGCATTGTTATATCATCGTGGCTACTGTGATAAGACATAAAAACCATGACCAAGTACTACAGGAGACAAATGAAAATCGTAAACTGATTAGAGACATTAGACGTAGACAGTCAAAATTTTTTGGGCATGTTATGAGAAGAAATGGATTGGAGAACTTAGTGACAAATGGCAAGATCGAAGTGAACAGACCAAGGGGAAGACCGAGAAGTAAATACCTGGATGGCTTGGCCACATGGCATGGTCGAGACAGGAACACTGAACACGACTCTGGTGATTGAGTGAAATGGCGAGTCATGACCGCCTACGCCTTCCGGCATGGCACATGATTGATTGATATTGGTGGGTAGCCGTTGTATAGTGTGTATTTTTAATGGCTGTGCTGTGTTTGAAAATATTGCCGGTCCAAGTTTTGTATTCACCCTCTGTAAAGTTCATGCAACATAATAGGTAAATACAAAACTTGGGTCGGCAATATTTTCAAACACTGCACAGTCATTAAGAATACACCCTTTACCCTCGCTAGCTTCAGATAACTTACAAGGGTGTCCCAAACTTGAGACAACTAACATTAACTACCCGACTGCTGGCCCAAACTTGAGATAACCAGCAAACACTACCCGACTGTTGGTCTCAAGCTTGGGATAACTAACAATAACTACCCGACGTCTGCTCTCAAGCTTGAGATAACTAACAATAACGACCCAACGTCTGCTCTCAAGCTTGAGATAACTAACAATAATTACCCGACGGCTGCTCTCAAGCTTGAGATAGCTTACAATAATTACCCAACAGCTGCTCTCAAGCTTGAGATAACTTACAATAACTACCCAAAGGCTGCTCTCGAGCTTGAGATAACTTATAGTAATTACCCGACGGCTGCTCTCAAGCTTAAGATAACTAACAATAACTACCCGTCGGCTGCTCTCAAGCTTGTGATAACTAACAATAACTACTCGACATCTCTCTCAAACTTGAGATAATTAACAATAACTACCCAACGTCTGCTATCAAGCTTGAAATAACTAACAATAACTACCCAACGTCTGCTCTCAAGCTTGAGATAACTAACAATAACGACCCAACGTCTGCTCTCAAGCTTGAGATAACTAACAATAATTACCCGACGGCTGCTCTCAAGCTTGAGATAGCTTACAATAATTACCCAACAGCTGCTCTCAAGCTTGAGATAACTTACAATAACTACCCAAAGGCTGCTCTCGAGCTTGAGATAACTTATAGTAATTACCCGACGGCTGCTCTCAAGCTTAAGATAACTAACAATAACTACCCGTCGGCTACTCTCAAGTTTGAGATAACTTACAATAACTACCCGCCGTCTGCTCTCAAGCTTGTGATAACTAACAATAACTACCCGACGGCTGCTCTCAAGCTTGTGATAACTAACAATAACTACTCGACATCTCTCTCAAACTTGAGATAATTAACAATAACTACCCAACGTCTGCTATCAAGCTTGAAATAACTAACAATAACTACCCGACGGCTGCTCCCAAGCTTGAGATAACTTACAATAACTACCCGACGGCTGCTCTCGAGCTTGAGGTAATTTACAATAACTACACGACGTCTCTCTAAAACTTAAGATAACTTACAATAACTACCGATGTCTGCTCTCAAGCTTGAGATAACTTACAATAACTACCCGACATCTCTCTCAAACTTGAGATAACTACCAATAAATACACGTCGTCTACTCTCAAGCTTAAGATAACTAACAATAACTACCCGTCGGCTACTCTCAAGTTTGAGATAACTTACAATAACTACCCGCCGTCTGCTCTCAAGCTTGTGATAACTAACAATAACTACTCGACATCTCTCTCAAACTTGAGATAATTAACAATAACTACCCAACGTCTGCTCTCAAGCTTGAGATAACTAACAATAACTACTCGACGGCTGCTCCCAAGCTTGAGATAACTTACAATAACTACCCGACATCTCTCTCAAACTTGAGATAACTAACAATAAATACCCGTCGTCTGCTCCCAAGCTTGAGATAACTTACAATAACTACTCGACGGCTGCTCCCAAGCTTGAGATAACTTACAATAACTACCCGAAGGCTGCTCTAGAGCTTGAGATAAATTACAATAACTACCCGACGGCTGCTCTCGAGCTTGAGGTAATTTACAATAACTACACGACGTCTCTCTAAAACTTGAGATAATTAACAATAACTACCCAACGTCTGCTCTCAAGCTTGAGATAACTAACAATAACTACCCGACGGCTGCTCCCAAGCTTGAGATAACTTACAATGACTACCCGACGGCTGCTCTCAAGCTTGAGATAAATTACAATAGCTACCCGACGGCTGCTCTCGAGCTTGAGGTAATTTACAATAACTACACGACGTCTCTCTAAAACTTAAGATAACTTACAATAACTACCGATGTCTGCTCTCAAGCTTGAGATAACTTACAATAACTACCCGACATCTCTCTCAAACTTGAGATAACTACCAATAAATATACGTCGTCTGCTCTCAAGCTTGAGATAACTAACAATAACTACTCGACGGCTGCTCCCAAGCTTGAGATAACTTACAATAACTACCCGACATCTCTCTCAAACTTGAGATAACTAACAATAAATACCCGTCGTCTGCTCCCAAGCTTGAGATAACTTACAATAACTACTCGACGGCTGCTCCCAAGCTTGAGATAACTTACAATAACTACCCGACGGCTGCTCTCGAGCTTGAGATAAATTACAATAACTACCCGACGGCTGCTCCCGAGCTTGAGGTAACTTACAATAATTACCCTTCTCTCTCAAACTTGAGATAACTAACAATAACTACCCGACGTTTGCTCTCAAGCTTGAGATAACTTACAATAACTACCCGCCGTCTGCTCTCTAGCTTGTGATAACTAACAATAACTACCCGACGGCTGCTCTCAAACTTGATAAAGACACACATATATTTGACTTATATTTGGCGTGTATTAGACTGTATACAAGCATACACTGGGAACTCCTACCGTCATCAGCGTTTCACAAGACTGTCCATTTTCAATTCTAACCAGACCCCAGAATAAATGATAGCATGCCTCGCTTGACTGATTCAATGCCAAAGGATAATATATCGCCAAATGTGACCTCCAGTTTGGTCAGAAGGACGGTATATCTCCCTACTAGGGTTAATGTGTTATTTCTTTTATTTCGTAGCATATTCCGCAATTCCAATGCTCAGTGAAGGGCAATTCCCATTATAATACTTGTTCATTTGATTGCGTTCGACCTGTGAACTCAGGTCAACTTTAAAAATCCACGACGATGCGGATTCTTACCCATGCCTACAGGGTCGGCAGCTAAGCGAGTAGCGGCTACACCGTCGCGGCACCCATTTTTAAGGAAAAATAAATTATAACACGTACATCATTATCATGTGCCATTCCGTTAAGGAGGGCGGTAACGTTTCGCCACCTCACACGATTACCAGAGTCGTGGATTAGTTCTGTGTTTTTATCTCGAACATGCCTTGAGGCCAAGTCATCCAGATGTTTATTTCTCTGCCTTCCTTTTGTTCTATTCTCCTCCATCTTGTCAGCTGTTACCAAGTTCTCCAATTTATAACACACATAACGTGGCCAAACAATTTTGAATGGCTACGTTTTATTTTTCTAATCATTTTACGGTTTTTATTTGTTTCCTTTAGTAGTTGGTCATTTGGTTTTCTTTCTGTCCATTGAATTCTTTGCATTCTCCCCAGAAACCACATTTCTGCAGCCATCAGATGTTTTTCAGCTTGACTGCTCATTGTCCAAGTTTCACATCCATACAAAACAACAGGCTCTATGTATCCCCTCAACACTCTTTTTCTCGTTTCAATTGACATCTTTTTATTGGTCCGTGTGTTTTTCATCTTGCTAAAGGCTACTTTCGCCATGGCGATTCTTGTTCTAATCTCTTCAAGGCATCTCCCATCAGATATTATGACTGTTCCGAGATAATTGTATCGATTCACTTGTTGAAGAATATTTCCATTTACTTGTATATTAATATTACATTGTGGTGCTTCTTTCTTCCTCTTGACGACCATAATCTGTGTCTTTTTACAATTTAATTCTAACCAAATTAATCCTAACCCTAATAACAAGGTGGCAACAATAGAAATCTTGGTTAAAATACCGATTGCAAACATTGCTTCCAATTCTGGTATTGGATTGATGTTATGCTGACGCAGTTAAATTAAATCTCTATACACTACGGATAAATGGATACCGTTAAATGGATACCGCTAAACAAGGTCTGTGGTTGCGGTTGATGCTTTGAGTCGGATTATTTGATAACCGCACAATTAAATTCTCCACCACACAACAAGGCCAAATCGATATTTTTCAGTCCGAAACGTTTTAAACAGTACAAACTGGCACAATTTGGATTAACTACACAGAGTCTGAAAGTGATGGTTTAATATCCTGATGCTAGGGTGCAATTCTCGCGACCACACATGTCGCTGGTAAATAGATACCACCCGTGGACTCCCATTAACTGTAGCGGTTAAAGTTGGTGTTTTGAAAGAACATGTAAAGGCAGATGTGATGTGGTGATTTTAATCGCATGCGCATTTCTCTGGGAATTAGGTTGGCGTATGTTGACAATGGAATTTCCAAATCTGGATGTGGGGTAGGGTAAAGGAGAGAGGGAATAGGACCTCACGGTGAGTGGCAGCCATATCCTAAGGGATAAACTAAGATCCTATTTGGCTCTCATCTCTTTACCTGGCTTATGTATGGTTCCACGAATACCGCTTGTGTACGGCAGTTTCTGAGTGGCTAAACTACGTGAGTGAAGTAGAAGTAATAGCCTACTAAATAGGGAATGTCCATATCTAGTACACAAAAGACTGGAACGGTGAACAAGTCGGAGTAATCTGTATAGATCAACCGTTTGGAAAGCGAAACAGCAGAGTGTGTGACACGCATGAGGCCTGTCAGACAATAGTGAACATGGCAGGCCGTCGTGAAAGAGACTTGCACCTCACCACGTGATACCCCAAAGACAGCAATGGAAATACAACGAAAGAAAAGAATCAAGAGATGGACGAACAGCAGTCTGGCAGAATGTACAATCAAGAAGAGATATTGACAGTGTTGAAGATAAATTGCAGCCAACCTTCATTTTGGAGACGTAACCTGATTGACTGAATCCAGAGAAGAAAATAATGCAACGATTTGCTTAATCTCAGCCAGTGTGTCTGTATGTGTTGTCCTACATCATAACCAAGTTACATTATAATATCAACTGGGAACCCTTTAAAGCCACTAAGACAGTTCATAAACAAACACACGCGTATAATGTTTTCAGATACTTCTTTCTTCTTTGTTCCTACTACTGAGTTGAGTGCGTGGAGTGACACTGAAAGCTGTGGATGTCATGTGGAGTGCCTTTAAATTTGCCCGCTGCTGTTTGTGTTGTGAATTGCATGTTCGGAAAAAATGGCAACCGCCGATTGCTGAACTAACTGGGTTTGCCTTATGCAGAAATGTGTGGCTGTTTGGTTTTCTAGTGACTGCCACTTCCATCGACGATGAACTGTATTTTTCGTGGCGGACTTTTGAGTTGACATTCTGGTAGCAGCATTATGCATAGTATATATATGCGGGCTGTTGGTTTGTCGAGACTCCTGTCTATTCCACTTTTCACATGGGGCAATGAAGAGCATGTTGTGTGATATTCACTGGCACAGGAAAGGAGCATTATGAGGCAACCCTTTGTCGTGAAGTTGGAACCGCTGCTAACTGACTAACTTCTTTCTTGTACTTCTAGGAGTGCCAAACAATACGAATGCGTTAATTCATGAATTACATCATAGTATGCCTCTCCTCAGGATGTGAAGTTTCAGTACTTGCCATCCACTCAACCAACCAACCAATTAACCAAGCAACTAACCATCCAACAAACCAACCGCCCGCCAAACTAACTAACTAACTAGCCATCAAACCAACCAATTAACCATCCAACCAACCAATTAATCAACCAACCATTCAACTAACCAACCAACAATTCAAACAACCAATAAACTAATCAATCAATTAATCAACCAACCAATTAACAAACCAACCAATTAATTAACCAACGAATTAATCAACCAACCATCTAACAAACCAGTTAACAATCCAATCAACCAACTAACCAACCAACTAACTATTTAACCAATTGATCAATCAATCAACCAACCAATTAACCAATCAGCCATAATCCCGTGAATCCTCGTGGCGTGAAAAGGGTCTTATACTTGTTCCTCACAAGTTGTCTGAGCCACTTCACTCGTTCTTCTGTACATTTATTGCACAGCGTGGAGCCTGTTTTATTTCTAATATAATGTTTTGCCTCTTTCTCTTCTAGAAAGATCAGTGCTGTTTTCTCCAAGTATTTAATTTGCTTGCTTGCTTGCTTGCTTGCTTGTGTTCGTTGGCTTGAGCTCCAACGCGATGTCTTGTATGTCTGATGAAGACATCCTGTTGTCCAACATCAGTGTGATGTCATACAGGACCTGAGGTTTGCGTGAGTATCCGTTGTCCCATGTCTGGCTTATTGGTGTGCAGACTGGTGGTTCCTCGCCATACAGGCAGACACTCTCCGACTTTGGAGGAATTGCCGATCCTACTGACTTTAGCCAGGACACCGAAGGGACCTGTTGCCCAGGACGCTCAACGAGGACGCGTCAATAGGTCTTGGCCAGTATATAACCCGGCCCTGGTGCCTTGGAAACACCTCTGCGTCCCAGTATTTAATTTCAAATGATTCAGAAAGTTGCTATGTCTTACACAGGAATATTAATTGAGGAATCCTGTGAGGCCACTAAGACGGTTCACAACAAATGTGCATGTATTGTTTGGCGTTCACAGAAATAGAGAAAGAAGTAGAGACTAGAGGACCGACTAGACAACACTAAAATTGACATCCCTTAGTTTGTCATGCGTCGAAGAATGAATAAAATTGGTGAAACTGCTATAAAGCTGTGGAAATGTAAACATTATACAATAAAACGATGTAATGCAGCTTTACAGAACACAGTTACGGAAAATATAGGAAATTGCGGCGACTAGTCTTCATCAGCAAACAAATACACAAAACGCAACATATAAACACAGGACTTATTCCTGCGTCAATTAAATCTTTAATGTTTTTGTTGTGTTGTCTAATGAGTCATCTAGTCTTTACTTCTTTCTTCTACTTCTATGAACGCCAATCAATACATATCAATTTAATATATGTTTTAGCTGATTAGGTACATTGGATTATTATTCGTCTTAAGCAACGTCCCGTATCTGCCATGGGCCTATATATCGCCGAAACGTTGTCATTGCGAACTGTTGTTTCACGTAAAGAAAATATAAATACAGTAATTTCCCCTAAGTAGCAACCTCCTTTAATTTGATATATAATACCGCATATCTGCTACCACATTAACAACCTTCTGGTCATAAATCTGATAATCCCCCACTTCCCATTTTCCGCCATATATATTTGTTTGGTCCACGCCTCCTTTTTTGTTTGGCACTGGGTCTGTTAATAAAGTTAAAGTTAGTTGCATATCCGTTACAGGAAGTCGCATTCAACCCCAGCCTTTTTTATTTTTACTTTTTTGCTGTTTTTGAATTCTTGGCAAGTTTACTTTCGTTAGTTTACCATAGCTGTCTGAACGACCACCGTTCATCCCATTTTATAAAACCCAACACCAAATCGCTTTAAGCTGTATTTCGAACGCGTGTCCTTAACCCCTCGCTACGGAGCCGACGAGTCTGTTAATAGCACTAGGAAATCTGTAAACGTCAAAAGAATTTAAACTTGGCACCAAACAGAATACTCAATTACAGTGTTCAATCCGAACTGCTGAATGGCTCAGAAACAAGGAGAATGACTACAGCAAATTGCTAGTAAACTACAGGAAACAATGAGAATGACGACAGCAAATTGCTAGTAAACTACAGGAAACAATGAGAATGACTACAACAAATTGCTAGTAAACTACAGGAAACAATGAGAATGACTACAGCAAATTGCTAGTAAACTACAGGAAACAAGGAGAATGACTACAGCAATTTGCTAGTAAACTACAGGAAACAAGAAGAATGACTACAGCAAATTGCTAGTAAACTACAGGAAACAAGGAGAATGACTACAACAAATTGCTAGTAAACTACAGGAAACAAGGAGAATGACTACAGCAAATTGCTAGTAAACTACAGGAAACAAGGAGAATGACTACAGCAAATTGCTAGTAAACTACAGACACTCATTAAATAGTGCCAGCGCACAATAGGACTAAGTTAGTATGACAGAATGACGGGGAGAGAACTAAACCATTACCAGTGATTCAAGAGGTGAGAAGACGGCCAGCTTCGCTGAATAAATAGCAGTGCTCGTTCTTAAATTTCCGGTGTGCAGATGCCGAGGTATGCCGGTCTCCCTGGCTAGGAGTTAAATGACTTTCTCCGTAATCCCGTTTATCCACGTAGTGTAACGCAGCGCGAGAGAATTGATAGCGGTTCTCGCCGCGTTGGTGACTTACGGGATAAGTGAGCCGGCCGCTCAGAAAGCAATGGCAAACTACTGAGCGTAATCTTGCCAAGAAATCAACAGCAGCGGTAAAAATGCTGGTGTTGACAGCGATGTCCTGTAAAGGGGGAAAAAAAAAACAGATGCCGAGGTAGCGTGTTCAACCCTTACACCACTTAGTTGGACTAAAATGTTAATTTCAAGCACCTCAAAAGTCGAAGTGGGTTTGCCTGATGGTGAGGGATACTGGTAATAGAGAAGGTTAGTCCATACGCAAAGTCAGTTTAGTGCACGTGTATAGACTAAGCTTGAGTTCAAAGCGCGCGCGCGCGCACACACACACACACACACACACACACACACACACACACCAACCAGCAAACAGGTGAGAAAATGACGCCGGAGCTGGATAGGAAAAGATTGAGTATACCCGAGAACAGTATAGCTGGAAATGTCTTTGTCTCGAATCAACACGGCAAGCTGGATAGAAAACGACCCCAAAAACATACGAAGAAGAGAATTAGAGCCATAAATTAATAATATGGGGAGGTTCTGCACGGGAATGCATGAGATAGCTATGCTAGCTAAGCCAATATGGCCGCTTGGAATCAGTTAGCTGAGGGATTATGTTCCAAAGGGTCACAAAGAGCGAAACGACAGAGGATGAATTGATTATAGGAACACACTGGCGCAATTAACTTAAGCAAACACTCGTTAATTATTGAAAACAAAGTAATCTTGGCTGTGTGTTCATTAAACCACTGTGGCCTCGTCACTGAGCATTATTGTGTAAACTTCACTTGTCATTGTTCTGTAAAATTCACTGATCATTGGTGTGTAAACGTCACTGATCATTGTTGTGTAAACGTCACTGATCATTGTTGTGTAAGCGTCACTTGTCATTGTTGTGTAAACCTCATCGAGCATTGCTGTGTAAACGTCACTGATCATTGTTGTGTAAACCTCATCGAGCATTGCTGTGTAAACGTCACTGATCATTGTTGTGTAAACGTCACTGATCACTGTTGTGTAAACGTCATTGAACATTGTTTATGGGGTCAGCATTGCCGAATGAATAAGAACACTGGCTCCTAAACTTCCATTGTTCTGATGCTGAGGTAACGGGTTCACTCCTTACACCGATCAGTTGGACTAAACATCCCGCCCTTGACTTTGGGACGTAAATTACAAGTACCTCAGAAGTCGGAGTGGGTTAACTTAAGGGCGAGGGGCACTGGTTATAGGGAGTGATAATCCACATGTTATATAAAGCCCAGGAACGGGAACTCTTCCGCTGTTTACGCTTCACTTGGACACCTCAAGGTTCAAGAGAAACAAGATGAGTTGAATCTACACGCAGAAATCAAAGACGCGATAGCACATGTAGGGACTATGCTTGAATTCAAAGGTAGCGGCCGCTACAAAAAGAAACGTCACCTTTATCATAAAGTAGCTCTCCGCCCAAAGCGATTAACTGGTCCTTTCATTCAATCAGATGCCGTCTCCACAATGAAGGTTGGCTGCAATGGATCTCCATCACTGTCTGTCTCTCGCCCTGACTGTACATTCTGTCAAGCTGATGTTCGTCCATCTCTTGATTTTATCTTCCCACATGATCGTTGCCTACCTCTTGCTCGCTTGCCCTCAACCTTGCCTTCCAGTATGGTTTTTATAAGAGTATCATGTCTTTTAACGTGGCCGAAATATTTAACATGCCTCCTCTTTATTTCTTTCATCAACTCTCTCTCTTCATTCCCAGTTTTTCTAGACCCTCTGCATTTGATTATTTTTGTTTCCATTATACGTTGTCAACTGTACTACAATGATTACGCTAAACAATTTGATGCTGGTGAATTAGCCTGTTGATACGCTGGATATGCCGCTCATGTCTACACGTAGACAGTCTAGACGTAGACAGTCAAAATATTTTGGACATGTTATGAGAAGAAATGGATTGGAGAACTTAGCGACAGCTGGCAAGATCGAAGGGAACAGACCAAGAGGAAGACCGAGAGGAAAATACCTGGATGGCTTGGCCACATGGCATGGACGAGACAGGAACACTGAGCTGATCCACGACTCTGGTGATCGAGTGAAATGGCGAATCATGACCGCCCACGCTTTCCGGCATGGCACATGATTGATTGATTGATTGTCTAGCTTCTCTGGAACTTTCCGGTTATGTCTGGTCACTGTGATCTTTCCGTCCATGTCTGGTCACTGTGATCTTTATAATAAAGTTAGTGGTCGAGTGGCTAGAACACCGGACTCTCATTCGGGAGACCCGGGTTCGATCCCTCGGTAAGGTGTGGGATTTTTTTCTGTCGGGGGAAAAAATAAAATCTTAACCTGCACAGTTCGCGGCGACTGCACTAGCCAGGCGGCCTTAATTCCTAAGACTCAAAGACCCCTCTGCCATACACCGCAAGGTACTATATTGGCAGTAAATGACAGTTTTTGACAGTGGCATGTCCTTTACAGGATGTCGCAGTCAACACCCGCATCTTTAGGATGTTGTTGATTTCTTGGCAAGTTTATTTTCAGTAGATTGCCTTTGCTGTCTGGACGACATGTACATATACCATTGTATCAAAACCAACGCCAAATCGTCCGCAGCTGTGTTCCGAAAGCGGTATGCGGGATTGCGAATTGCGTCCTTCACCACAGAGCCGGCTCTTTATATTAACAACTTGAATATCAACATCTCCATTATCAAGTCGCTGTTTGCTATGAAAAAGATATCGGCGACTACGACTATCCGCCCCTCTCTACCATCGGATTTAAATACTGATGTTGCTTATATTAGGTTCTTTCTCACTTGCCTAGGATTTTCTCATTATCTCTCCGGTACGCTGACGATAAGGCAGCGGGGTCGTTTCTTACACGCGTCATTTTGGACTTCTTCTTCTTCTTCTTCTTCTTCTTCTTCTTCTTCTTCTTCTTCTTCTTCTTCTTCTTCTTCTTCTTCTTCTTCTTCTTCTTCTTCTTCTTCTTCTTCTTCTTCTTCTTCTTCTTCTTCTTCTTCTTCTTCTTCAGACAATGAAAATTGGCCCTAATGTAGTCACTCTAATATCATCTTTTCTATCAAACAGAAAGCAAGTAGTATCACATAATAAATGTCTGTCTCATACCACTACCTTCAATATTGGAGTACCGCAAGGCTCTATTCTTGGCCCTCTATTGTTTGCCATATATATTAACGATCTACCTTTACATCTTTCGTCGTCCTGCGATCTATTTGCAGACTGACTGTACAGTGTACACAAATGCTGAAAACTGTATTTTATTGGAGTCGTCTTTACAACAAGAATTAAATAATGTAGTTAGGTGGAGCTATTCAAACCGTATGCAAATTAACATCACTAAAACAAAATCAATGTTACTAACAACCAGACGAAGACTTCAAACTCTAAGCTCACACACATCACTTCAACTTCACATCGATAACATGCCAGTAGAAAGTGTAATTGAGCACAAAACATTAGGCATAATCATTGATAGAAACCTAACCTTTAATTCCCACGTTCAAGCGCTTATTAAACAAACAGCGAAAAAAGTCTACCAACTCGCCAAAATTAAAAACTTCCTTGATGAGGACACAAGGAAACTATTCTATACTTCTCATATACAGACCCACTTTGACTACTGCTCTACAATCTGGGACGGTTGTTCTAATTCAAACACCAAGCGACTTTACTCACTCCAGAAACGGGCCATGAGTCTAATTTATAACAAACATTTATCTGACAATCCTAGCCTGTATAAACGCCTTCAGTTACTACCACTCCGCAAACGCCTGCTTTTCAATAAAGCTAAACTAATTCACAAAATCCTGCATCGGAATGCCCCAAATTACCTTTGGCCATTGTTTAAATATAATGCTAGACACAGTAAACGTTTAAATATATTACACATTCCGAAGCCTAGGATTGACTTATACAAAACAAGCTTAACGTACTCTGCAGCTCAGCTGTGGAACAATCTTCCACAAGAAATCAAAGACATCACCAATCCCTATTCATATAATCGCAAATTACTCGAACACTATCTCAGTACGGATTATCTTCCCCCTTAATAATAGAGATAATAATAATAATAACAAAACCCTAGTATAACAGCCAGTCCCCTTTTGGTAGGCCAGTATATTCCACATGGCTAATAACAAGTGTCAGACCATTATCTAATTTTACTGTGTCGTGTAGTTTTGATGTTCGCATTTTGCCCATGCCTTTATAATGCATATCTTTTTTATTGTTGCTGTTCTCTGTTAGCCTTGAATGATGTGTGAATGAAATAATGTATGAAAGAGAGTGAGAGAAGGGCAGAATGTTAGACGGGCCTGCGTGCCCAATTCTTAACCCTTTGAAAATAAAGTTTGTTCGTTCGTTCGTTCGTTCGTTCGTTCGTTCGTTCTTCTTCTTCTTCTTCTTCTTCTTCTTCTTCTTCTTCTTCTTCTTCTTCTTCTTCTTCTTCTTCTTCTTCTTCTTCTTCTTCTTCTTCTTCTTCTTCTTCTTCTTCTTCTTCTTCTTCTTCTTCTTCTTCTTCTTCTTCTTCTTCTTCTTCTTCTTCATCTCTTCCTCTTCTTCTTCTTCTACCTCATTCTCTTCCATTTCCTCCTCCTCCTTCTCCTCCGCCTACTCCTCCTCCTCCTCCTCCTCCTTCTTCTTCTTCTTCTTCTTCTTCTTCTTCTTCTTCTTCTTCTTCTTCTTCTTCTTCTTCTTCTTCTTCTTCTTCTTCTTCTTCTTCTTCTTCTTCTTCTTCTTCTTCTTCTTCTTCTTCTTCTTCTTCTTCTTCTTCCTCTTCTTCTTCTTCTAGTACTTATTCTCCAACCCCCCCCCCCCTTTTTCTCTTCAACGTTGACTATTTGTTCAGAAAGCAATGGTAAAAACTTTTTTAGTTGCATGTCCTTCACAGAACGTCACAGTCAACCCCAGCATAATGGTAAACTACTTAACACAAAACTGACTAGAGTATCAACCAGGGGTTGGGGCTGACCGCAACGTTCTGCGAAGGTCATGAAATTTTAGCCAGCGTTGTGACGAAGTGGTTAATAACGCAATTCGCATTCCCGCATACCGCGTTAGAATCACTGCTGCAGGCGAATCGGAAGCCGACCGCCTTGCATTGGTTTGCATACAGTGGCATGAGTGCAGCTCATTCAGAAACCAATAACAAACTACTAAACGTAAGCTTGCCAAAACATCACAAACAGCTAACCATAATATACTCTCTGAGTCCCTTACTGTCGAGACATATGTGCGTTGTTTGTCCTCCAACCAGCAACCCCCCACCCCTCCTCCACAAAACAGTGCTTTAGTTTAGTCGTCGGGTCAACGTCAAGGCGCATGGGTGTAACCTATAAGTGCTCCGTTCTCCTCCTAACTCAAGCCTGAGTCCGGAGAAACTCAGCTTAGTCCACGAACTCCGTAGCACCGTTGAGGATCCTGAAATACTATTGGTAGATTTTTAACTCGAAATTTTACCCGGGCAGCGCCGTTAGGCTACTCTTTTTCGATTTCCAACTGCCAAGGGATTTTTTACGTGCGCAACAATACACACGGGCGTCCGATCTCACTACCCAGAGACCAAGGGAAATTTTGTTACTAGAAGTCCACGTGAACAGAACCTGGCCCTTACCGGGGCTTGAACCTGGGACTTCCAGCACTCGAGATGGACATCATACCGCTAGGTGACTCTTCACTGACAAGCTAGTGCATTAACTACTACGCCCAGTACGGCTGCATTACTGCCCAAAGAACAGACCTCAATCCGTTAATCATACCAATTAGATCATTTAAATCACAGGCCGATCAAAAGATCACACGAGATTACAAACTTCTATGGGCAAACATTCCGGCCGGAATCACATGACCTGATTAGCGCGGGAGATTTACAATTGTCAGCGTGCCTTGACGCACAGACGATGGACAAATACTAAGGATCTGGAACTGCGATACCGAGGAGTCTCGTGGTATCGGATCTAGACATGTTTATGTCTTGTGTGGCACTCATCGAAGTATTATGACGCCGTGCGAAAGGCTAGACATTAATTATGATTAATTTTAAAGTGCTCCTCCTCCTTCTCCTCCTCCTCATCCTCTCCTCCTCCTCCTCATTCTTCTTCTTCTTCTTCTTCTTCTTCTTCTTCTTCTTCTTCTTCTTCTTCTTCTTCTTCTTCTTCTTCTTCTTCTTCTTCTTCTTCTTCTGCTTTTCTCTTCCTCCATTTACCTCAGTGAAGTTTGCAGGTGATGTAAAGAATTGTTATGCTCTTTATAATGCTCTTTGTAATTTGATTTTTATTTATCTAAAGTTGTTCTTGATACCATCACTCCAGCATTTCCCTTGCTCTGTATTCGTGGCGTACATCATTACGCAAGGGTGCAGTCACTTGTGAAGCAACCAGGACTGCAAGAGCTGTAAAGAAAAGGCTGGACAGAAAAACCACCGTAGGAGATCCTCCTCCTGGAACGTCAAGCATTCTTTGCCCACATTGTCAAAGAACATTTTGAGCCAAAATAGGCCTTATCAGCCATCTTAGAACTCACGGCTCCACACGTTCAATCCCACTGGAAGATATGAATGGCCATCATCATTCTTGATGGACAAACAACATATTCCTTCAATGTGGCTATATTTGGCAGATGGTACCATATTAATTGCCAATAGCACTTGTACTGACACCTGGCCGTTTTGACAGATGATAGTTTGTTACATGTTATGCTTCAATTAAAGACATCATAACCTCGCCATTGCGCAAAGCTCGGATTGAATTGTAGAAACCACGTGTTGTCCAAGCAGCATGATCCCTCTCTAGTCCTGCCTAGTTTATTCAAGAGGAAAGGTAACACCAGTATAACTGAAACAAGACAAGCTGCAGAAGATGCTGCATCAGTAAAGCAATGCTTTAACTGTCCGCCTGTTGGAGCTTCGACCAGTTGCCGACCAAGGCAAAGGCCGGTCTGCCTTGCTATGATATTTAGTCTTTAGGTTGCATTTCCTCGCACCAGGATAAAGCTTATGCCCTCCCAATTGCGAAGCCTCCGCCCGAACTCGACGGCACAATGTAGGGTGTAGAGTTTGGTTTCGGAGCTAACAGAAAGCAGGTAGTACCGTCTACTGTCAAACGGTAGCTCAGTCCTATCTGTCTAAGACCTGACTATAAATTGAAATTGCCAATAGACAATGCAAATAAAAGCACATTAACATGTTAAGTATTGTGTCTAATGATTAATAGGGCCCACCTCATTAGTGTCCACTTCATTACGATCCCATAGGGCCCATTAGCCTTCAGGCAATCTGAAACTGTGGCCAGCCCGCAGCATTCGCGATACAGATCACATTACACACCTAGTTCGATGTCAATTTCGATTATATCATTACCCCTACCCCATTTAACCTCAGAAGAGAATTTATATTAGGGTCCATCCCTGGCTGTGATTAACTGATTTAGTGCCATGGGATGATTAATCGCCTCAAGCGACTTCCCATGTCTACCATGGGCTCTTATACAGCAGTTTTCTTCTATACAAACCCCTTCAATTTGATATATAATACAACATGTCCTTATAGAGCCACTGTGTTCGTCTGCACCGTGATGTCAAGTGCTTAACACTCTTGAAATCCTTAGCAACAATGTTGGCAGGTTAATAGACAATGGTATGGTTATTCTAATTTATATCACACTTTTCTTTCACCGGGCTCCCTGGCGTAGGTGTTAACGTCTGTCTCCGTTATCCCGTATATTCTCGTGAGTAACGCAGTTGGGCGAGAATCGGCAGCAGTTCGCGCAGTAACTTACGAGAGTATGTGAGCCGGTCGCTCAGAAAGCAATGACAAACTACTGAGCGTAATCTTGCCTAGTACATCAACAGCAGCTGAAAAATGCTGGTGTTGACTGCAACGACCTGTAAAGGATATGCAACAATTTAAAAAAAAAACAATCACACTTTTATGGTTTTCATGTGAAGACCTCTCCTATAAAGCGCCCTTTCTTTGGTGTCTTTATGGCCGCAATTTAGTAGGTCTTGAGAGTATAGGTGCACTTCCTTTAGGTCTCATGTGCATTCTTGTCACTTTGAGTTGGTTTGATTTTGTAATAGGATCACACTTCCTTTAGGTCTCATGTGCATTCTTGTCACTTTGAGTTGGTTTGATTTTATAATAGGATCACTGAGTGGGTAAACATTTCATAAACATTTTCTGTTCTTAATATAGCGATATTGCAGCAAAGGGACTTCGCCATTGCGAAGTGTCATTCACAATGTCTCACTCAACAAATTATCCATCCTGCTCTTTTCCTACTTCACTCCTGTATTCACGTAATATGTCAATGATCCAAGCTCCTTTAATAATCCACGAACTTCGCTAGTTAAAGAATTGCCTCTTTGTGAGCCACTTCCCTGACAGTGACGTCACAACTATTCCACCGCTGAGAGATCAAAAGTAATACACACAACACTAACTTAATGAACATTTGAACGCAGAATACCACAGACGTCCTGGGCATGGCAAGGTATGAGACAGCGGAGCTGCAGCAAGATTCGGAGTCTTTCTGGCGGGTCGTGATGATAAGGACGCTCTGTCAATGACTTGCTAGGTGAACATAAACTATATTATAATATCAAAAGACAAGGTCACCATACAGGGGATACCATCTCACTGTAGAGTACCCGCAAACGACAGAGCTGATCGATTAGCTAAGGAAGGAGCAATAGGAGAACACCTGGTGTACTCGTTACATACCACCAAAAGAAAAGAATGATCAAATCAGTCAGAAGGCCACCAAAACCTGCTCAAGACGATTACCAATTTATGAACAGACCAGAACAAGTCATTATTCTACGCCTCAGAATAAAACACAATAGATTACGCAACCACATGTGTACAAACTTCAAGATTGGCGAATCAGTCATGTGCACATGTGGACTGGCGCCACACACAGCAGAGCAAATACTCCAAGGCTGCCCAAAATATAACATATCTAGGCAAACCTTTGGGCCTGGAAAAACAACAGTGGAAGACATGTTCTTTGGACCATTGAGTGAACTAAAAAGTCAGTTAAATTCTTACAAGAGACAACATTGCAGTATAGACATATTGCACGCGAACGAGAGAAGAAGAAGAAGTACAACATGTCTGCTACCATATTATCATATTTTATGAAATGAAAACCTTAAATGTTTATTTATAGTTTTTTACGGTATATTGTCCCAAATAAAAAAATTAAATTTAAAAAAAAAAAATGTATCATTTTCCCATGTTGTCACCACTGCGTTCAATGCAAGTCCTCCAGCGTCGATCAAGTGCTTGGATTCCTGTAAAAAAAATCAACTTTGGGGTTGACTACCCTGTGTGCCTGACCCGGTCCTAAACAGTCTGTCACAGTAGTCACGCCGTTTTGAAACTTTCTACTTCACTAATACACTTTATTATGATTCGCTTAAAGACTGATCATCGCAAGACAAGGACAGAGACATTAAAATTAGGAACATGGAACGTTAGGACGTTAAACAACGACGGAACATTAGAGAACATAACACAAGACTAGAGCAAGTCACTACACTGCTGAACACATTATATGATACTGGAGATATACCTTCTGAATTATGTAATTCTGTATTTATTGCAATCCCAAAGAAATCAGGAACCTTAGAATGTGATCAACATAGAACAATTATTATAATGAGTCACATCACAAAGATTTTGTTACGAATTATCATGCAAAGAGTGAGGAAGAAAATACAACCTGAAATAGGGGAAGAACAATGTGGGTTTGTAGAAGGAAAGGGTACAGTAAATGCTGTGTATATGCTGCGAACAGTTATTGAACGTGCTTTAGAAGTAAACAAGGATATACATCTTTGCTTTATTGACTACACAAAGGCTTTTGATAGAGTTAGACATGTCAACATTGTGGATACGCTTGCAGATCTACAAATTGATGGGAAAGACATTAGACTTATAAAAAACATATATTGGAAACAACAAGCTGCCATAAGGATTGATAATGAAGTAAGACAATATCAACCTATTAAGAGAGGTGTTAGGCAGGGATGTGTAATGTCTCCAGATCTTTTTTCCCTATACAGTGAAAATATTTTCAGAAATGTAGAAGACCTAAATGGAATCAGCATTGGAGGACGAAACATAAATAACATTAGATATGCAGATGATATAGTATTGATTGCAGACAATGCACAGGATCTGCAACAATTAGTAGGCGCTGTTGTTGTACACAGTGAGCAGCTGGGGTTGGAATTAAATTGTAGGAAGACACAGGTTATGGTCGTCACTAGGAAGAACGAAGCACCACAATGTAATATACAAGTAAATGGGAATATTCTTCAACAAGTGAATCGGTTGAATTATCTCGGAACAGTCATAACATCTGATGGCAGATGCCTTGAAGAGATTAGAACAAGAATCGCCATTGCGAAAGTAGCCTTTAGCAAGATGAAAAACATTCTGACCAATAAAATGATGTCAATTGAAACGAGAAAAAGAGTGTTGAGGGGATACATAGAGCCTGTTCTTTTGTATGGATGTGAAACTTGGACAATGTGCAGTCAAGCTGAAAAACATCTGATGGCTGCAGAAATGTGGTTTCTGAGGAAAATGCAAAGAATACCGTGAACAGATAGAAAAACCAATGACCAAGTACTACAAGAGACAAATGAAAATCGTAAATTGATTAGAGAAATTAGACGTAGACAGTCAAAATTTTTTGGACATGTTATGAGAAGAAATGGACTGGAGAACTTAGTGACAGCTGGCAAGATCGAAGGGAACAGACCAAGAGGAAGACCGAGAGGAAAATACCTGGATGGCTTGGCCACATGGCATGGACGAGACAGGAACACTGAGCTGATCCACGACTCTGGTGATCGAGTGAAATGGCGAATCATGACCGCCCACGCTTTCCGGCATGGCACATGATTGATTGAATACACTTGCTGGACTGATAGGCATACGTCACCATATTGGACGTTCATTCGCCGATGAATTTCTATAGGTTTCACCCCTTCACTGATTAAACAGAAACGGATAACAGAACGATGCCCCTCTTTGGTTCATGTCAAAAGTGAGTACCTCAGGAACTACATTTCCACAGCATCATTTTTAAACTGCCTCTACGATGTCACCGTATTCATCTGCATCGTGATGTCACAAGCTCAACACCTTTGACAGGTTACAAGACAATGGCATGGTTATTGTAATTCCTATTACATCCTTAACAACAATATTGACAGGTTACAAGACAATGGCATGGTTACTGTAAATTATATCACACTTTTAAGGTTTTCATGTGAGCTCGTAGTAGCACGTCTGTGGACTGCGCACTAGTTCAAAGCAAGCGAACATAATTAATAAATCAATAATAATTCGGATAAACACGTTTGTTTCCATTTCACGATGTCACGATGCCCTACATCTTCTCTCTAGATCGTGTCCTGTCCTCCTTTCTCTGCAACCATTTTTGTTGTATTTACATGTCCCCGTGTTCTCATTATTATGTTCAAGTATAGATTGCTTCATTCTGATACGAGTATCAAGTTCTCTTCACAAGTTCTCATATTTCAAGATATCTTTGCTATTCCCTTTGCTCGTTTTCAACTCCAGCACAGTTCACATTGACTGTGGTTGTGGGCTAGCTTTCTATATTACCAGTGTCCCTGGCCATCAGACGAACTAACTCCGACTTCTGTGGTACTTGCAATTTACATCCCTTTGGCAAGGACGAGAAGACGATATTTTAGTCCAACTATCATTGTTTTTTCTATCTGTCCATGGTATTCTTTGCATGTTCCTCGGGAACTACATTTCCACAGCCATTAGATGTTTATTTAGCTTGTCTGCCCATCATTGGTCTTTGGTGCAATAGGGCCATTAAAGTATGGGTTGAATCCACTAACCCACTACATTGCCATCAGCACACCGGGAATTTAAAACCCAGCGCTTTTATCTATTCGGCCACGCTGATCTTCTTGGCTCCTCATGAAACGGATTCTATGCGATTTATTCCACGCTGTTCCTGTTTTTCTAGAAATTGTAATGAACACTGATCTACAGATGTCTGAGGTTATCTCTCCTGGGCCGTCTATCGTTTCAGAATATTCTTCAGTGTCAAGCACTCGAAACGCATCATATATTTCCTTTGGGACACCAGCAGAATCTGGAGCGTCGTCGTATTTCAATTGAAGTAAAGTAAAATTACAGGAATCTTGCACATGCCTTAAGATGCATTGGGTATTTAGTGCAAGATCCATATTTTTATAAACCGATCGGCTATCGATGGGTTATGAGGTTTGTTTCGCGCTTTACTTTCCAAAGCATTTTAGGCTAGGACGACATAAAGTACATTTGCAAAATCCCACGTTTCTTTGCATTGCTAGCATTTGCAACATCGCCGTTCTGTACGGCAGAGACTGCGAATATGTGTTTCCCTTCTGTGGACAGAGCGAATGACATAGTCCAAGGGAATCTCGTATTTGAAGCTCATAATCGGGCACAATACCGCTGTTTATGCTTCATCTAGACCAGGGGTCACCAAACTTTTTTGACGGCGGGCCGGATAACTGACAAAATGACGAGCGCGGGCCGCATACTCATTCTGTACAATACTTGCGCCGTCTCCGCGGCGAAGGTCTTAGGAGTCAGTTCGTAATCCCGTATACCCGCGTTCGAAAAACAGCTGCGCACGATTTGGCAGCAGACCGCGTTGCGCTTGTTTTTTACGCTATGGTATGGGTGCCGGTCGTTCAGAAAGCAATGGCAAACTACTGAACGTAAACTTGCCAAGACATCAACAACAGCAAAAATGCTGGTGTTGACTGCAAACGTCCTGTAAAGGATATGCAACTAACTTTAACAATACTTGCAAGCCAGAACGAAAGCTCTGGGGAAAAAGACGAAAAACTAAGTTAATCATGGATGAGTGGCGTGCAATGCACACAAAAAACAAAGACAACCAACATATTTATTTACTAAAAAAAGTTATCAAAGAAGGCGACGTTAGCAAAAAGATAGTTACATCAGACCTAGTGTGCACATATCCGAATCTCACAAACTAAGCAGCAAAAAAGGTTAGTGAGATTTGTGAAACTGATATTTGGCTTTCAAGATATCATCAATGTTTGGTTTGGAATTGCTGCATCCAATCAAGAGAATTGCTTTCAAATGTTCATCAGTCAATCTCGTTCGATGTGTTGACTTCACATACTTCATTTTTGAAAATGTTTGCTCACAGACATAAGTTGTTCCAAACACTGATGCCATACCAGCGGCAAATTTCTTCAGTTTCGGAAACTCAACATCAGGTAAGCAGTGGTAAAATTTAACAAGTTTTCCTTCTCTGTGCTTCTCTTTCAACAAGTCATTTGCTTGCAAATCAATGAGCTCCAACTGTAGTTCAACTGGCACATCATCAAGGCTACAATCAAACGGATTCTGGAATGTCACTCTCAATTCTGCTAAGATCTGAAAATCTCTCCAAAAATGCTTCTTAAAGTCACGAATAATTATTTTTCGGAAAATCGAGGTTGACATCTTCGGCGATTGTAGCGCAAAACTGTTTGAAACAGTGAAAATGAGAAAAGTTTTCTCCTTCCAGTTGTGCTTCAAACAATGACAGCTTTCTCCGAAATCCTTTGATGATTCTGACAGACGAGGTTATCCTTTCCCCTGAAGTTTCAAATTCAGTTCATTCATGTGAGATGTGATGTCACCAAAAATGACAACTTTGACAGCCAGGCAGGATCTGACAGCAGTGTATCAGCTCTATCTTTTTCAGTGAGGTTCTATTTCGTTTCGGAGCTTGTAAAAACGAAACGGGACTTTACGCCAGCTGAGCCACCTCACTGATGTGTGATAAGGCAAGTCACAGAATTCAGAATCAATTTTTTCAAAACAAGCTTGGAACTGACGGTGATTGAGTACATGTCCCCGAATGAAGTTCACGGCAGAAACGACTGGTTTCAGTACACAAGAAATATCTTGATGTATGATGCAGTGTATGAACAGAGCGCCCGGAATTTGCAAATCTTCCAACTGATTCCTGATCTGCCCCACCAGACCCTTCCCCACTCCAGCCATGTATTATCCTCCACCAACTGTAACACCTCGAAGCTGATTCCACTGAAGGTTATAGTCTTGCAAAACTTTTGCACTTCCATGAAAATGTCTTTTCCAGCTGTTGTTCCATGCATGCTGCAAAAGGATGCCAACTCTTCCGTTATCTGAAAGTCCAAATTGACACCACGAATGAACACGAGAAGTTGTGACGTACTCGAGAGATTAGTAGACTCATCCAGCACCAGAGAATTCCACAACAAGTTCCTAGTTTTCTCGTGTATCTGTAGCACTATGTTCTCTCCAAGTTCTTCTGTTCTTCGCACAACTGAACTTGCCGAAAGGCTGATAGTTCCAAACAAATCGGCTTTCTCAGGACACAAGTCATTTGCTGCTTCCATCATACACTCTTTGATGAAGTTGCCATCAGTAAACGGTTTTCCTCGTTCTGCCATCTTATGCACTATTTTGTAACTTGTACGAGTGACAGATTCATTTTCAGCAAACTTTCTCGTGAAGAGATTTCTTTGTGTTTCTAAACCACGTTTCATGGACTCATATTTCTCAGAGCGTAATATTCCAGAAAACTTTGAATACGTTGATAAATGTTTTGTTTCGTTGTGTCTCCGAAGATTGTACTCTTTCAAAACAGCAGCACTTTCACTGCATATTACGCAACTTGTTTTTGTTTGTAGCCCTTTGTTTCCACAAAAAAGTACTTTACTCCCCATTCTTCATTGAAAATGCGACACCCGGCGTCCAATTTTCTTTTCTTAGTAGCCATAATGAAGGGTGAAGTACACGGGATCTAATAATGAAAAAGACATTGAATTAGAAACAGAATTAAAATCCTATTTAAACACAAGAAAAGCAGAGGACTAGGAGTCACTGGTGAAGCTACGGCTCACCAAAGGTACATATAACGTTTATAGGTAACTTTGGTAATAGACCATATCTCATAATAAGGTTTGCACAATATATAAATAGGGCCGGCCTAAATAAATAGCCTAGGGCAGAGTTTTTCAATCGGGGTTCCGCCGAAACAGACAGATATCGCCTAAATGCACCATTTCTGCCCATCTGGTTTATTACATAAAGTAGGACAGACACTTGGATCATCGCACAGAGTTCCTTGAGCAACGTAAACATTTGCGTAAGGATCTGCTCCAGCATAAAGGTTGAAAAACACTGGCCTAGAGACCAGCTCGATTAACACCTTGACCGGGGAATTCTTCTGGGCTGAGGATGATATTTTGGTAATAACACGAAGGCTTCTATGGCATTGTTATGCTATGTGTGCTACTTTATTGCCTGTGTCCATCACACTTGTAGTTCACTTACCTATCACTGTCAAACAAAAACATCCTTGTTACCTCTAAAATGGATCATAAGCAAAAAGAAGTAGATATTTCTGGAGCATCGGACGTGTGTTGACAGCCGAACGCATCTGGGTGAGGGAAAGATGCGCGCGCGCTTGTTTGTGTGTGTGTGTGTGTATTGCCATGGAAACCATGGTAACGTCAGAGCGTAGGCGGCCTACCAGGTACCGGGGAAGGACTTGGGATGGCGCAAAATAAGCAAACATTACAACAAACAAGAAAATCTAGATACAATAATTTATAATTGAAAATGGTAAATTTAAGACTCCTAGCAGCCAGGAGGTCTCCACACGTGTGAAGATCTCCTATTATTCTAAGCATAATATTTACTTTTAAATTGTATCACAGCGTCTCGTGTTCCATGCCTTATATCAAGCAAGTTCGAGTACCTTCGGCGGGCCGGATGAAATGACGTCGCGGGCCGTAGTTTGGTGACCCCTGATCTAGACCAATGGTTCTCTACCGGTGGGGAATTCTCCTTCCCCCCCCCCCCGCCCCACAGGGGGAAATTTTAGGGTTTCAATGGGAGAGGGGGGGGGGGGTGTTAAAATTATTTCAAGATCGCGTTAATACAAGAACCGATTACTTGATATTGTTTTTCCCTCCATACTTTATGGTTCTGTACTTCTAGCTCTACCGAAATTCGTTTTACAACGTAAGTAGACATATGAATCACGTTTTATTTAAACGTCTAGACTTGTTCTAATATGTGTTATTAAATTTAGCTTCCATTTTTACATATACTGTGTTTGGGCGGAGAGGTGGCGGGGGATATAGGGGGAAATGCGAAGGGGGGGGGGGGGGGGTCACTGACTGGCACATTGTCGTTTTGATTGGCGATATTGTTTAAAGAGATTAGAACAAGAATCGCCATGGTGAAGGTAGCCTTTTGCAAGATGGAAAACATACTGACAAATGAAAATATAAATATTGAGCACAACCCACTACTGGCAATGCTGATCGCATTCTGGTATGAACCTAAGGCCTGTCCACGTCAATATGGAAGCACTATACTCGAGTTTCGCCCTCGTTTGAGCTCGTCAGTAGTGCATATCCCTGACCGGATCCGGAAACAGTCCCGGATCACGCGTGTGAAGTGGGTGCGTAACCACGCGGCACACACTGGACACATCAAATTATCACAACAGAACATCACAACGCTACCCATCGTAGGCTATGCTCAAGATTGCCCAATCGCCGCGACCGACGTCCGTCAATCAATGGGACCCGAACGATCAGGACTTCTCACTGGCAAGGAACACCAGGCCTCCTAAATCCAGTGAGCAATAATCGATTGATTATGTGGTTGTTTCGGGATTTGAAATTTAAATATTGAGCACAACCCACTACTGGCAATGCTGATCGCATTCTGGTATGAACCTAAGGCCTGTCCACGTCAATATGGAAGCACTATACTCGAGTTTCGCCCTCGTTTGAGCTCGTCAGTAGTGCATATCCCTGACCGGATCCGGAAACAGTCCCGGATCACGCGTGTGAAGTGGGTGTGTAACCACGCGGCACACACTGGACACACCAAATTATCACAACAGAACATCACAACGCTACCCATCGTAGGCTATGCTCAAGATTGCCCAATCGCCGCGACCGACGTCCGTCAATCAATGGGATCCGAACGATCAGGACTAGGCATCCTGTTGGCATCAGGATTGTTGACAACAGGATTAGACCTGATCGTTCGGGTCTCATTGATTGACGGACGTCGGTCGCGGCGATTGGGCAATCTTGAGCAGAAATGCATTGTCATCGGCGAAGTCCAAATCATTAAGCTGCTTTGTTAGAGTCCATTGAATTCCATTTATGGCGGCAGTTATTGTTGTTGTTGTTGTTGTTGTTGTTGTTGTATTTTTTTTTAATTTTTATAATATGTCGTATTTCATGGAAACAGAAACAATCAAGCACAGAGGTTCTAGAAAAACTGAGAATGAAAAGAGAGTTCATCATCATCATCAAGTGCCGTGCCAGCTGGCGTAGGCGTTCATGGCGCTCCATAGATCTCGGTCTTTGGTTTTCTGGATCAACTCTGCTGCTGATATTCCTCCATGCCACCGTCTCAATCCATCCAGCATCACTTCTCTTGGTCTACCTCTGCCTCTCTTCCCCTCGATCTTTCCAGTTGTTACGATGTTCTCCAATGCCTCTCTTCTCATCACATGACCGAGGAAAGCTGTTTGTCTCTGTCTTATTGTTGTATATAATGTTCTAGTTTCATTAGCCTGTTTCAGGCAGTCGTCGTTAGTTACTCTGACAGTCCAAGGAATTCGTAACATTCGTCTCAGGAACCACATCTCTGTTGCTTCTAATTTCTTCTTAATTTGTTCATTTGCATTCCAAGATTCACTGCCATACAGCAAAACTGGTTCTACATAGCATTTCAGCACTCTCTTTCTTACATTCAGTGATAGTGACTTGTTGCATAAGTTACTCTTCATTTTCTGAAATACGGCTTTTGCCTGCCCTATTCTGCTCCTAATCTCTGTTGTACATCTTCCATCTGATGTTATAAATGCCCCTAGGTATCTAAAATTATCAACTTGGTTAAGGATTTTCCCATCTATTTCTATGTCACATTTTGGTGTCACCATTTTCTTTGATATTACCATTGTTACTGTTTTCTTGATATTCAAGAAGAGTCCTTTCCTTGCACTCTCTGTTACTACAACGTCTAATAATTGTTGTAGGTCTGTTGAATTATCCGTCACCAATACTGTGTCATCTGCATAGCGTATATTATTTATATTATAACCTCCAACTAGTATTCCTGGCATCTCTTTGATCTCTCTCATTATTACTTCGCAATACAGGGAGAAAAGATCTGGTGACAAGATACACCCTTGTCGTACTCCTAGCTTTATCTGTTCGTAACTACCCTCTTTATTTCCCATTTTAATTGCTGCTACTTGGTTCCAGTAAATATTCTTTATTATTCTTAAATCTTTTCCATCAGTGTTGATATCTTCCAACATTTTAATCAGTTCATCATGTTTTACTTTATCAAATGCCTTAGTATAATCTATGAAGTACAAATATATGTCTCTCTGTTTCTCTATTGACCTTTCTATTAGTGTCCGTAATGTATAAATTGCATTGTTTGTGCCCTTTCCTTCCACAAATCCATACTGTTCTTCACTAATTTCCATTTTTATTTTATTTTTGGTTCTTCTCATTATGATTCTGAGTAGAAGCTTAGTGATATGGTTTATAAGGTTAATTGTACGAAAATCTTCACAATCAATTGCTCCTGGTCTTTTTGGTATAGCTATAAATACAGATTTCAGCATATCACTGGGTAAATATCCACTGCTGTAAATATCATTCAACATTTTGTTTATTAATATAGTTAGTTAGTTAGTCGACAGATCATCCTCGTTGCACATCGGACCATTCAGTCCATAAGTGCTCGGATCCCCTACTCAGCAAATCCCGCAGCGTGTAGCGGCTAACCACGCCAGTTCTGTGTTGGTTTATCAATCTTCTTTGGCTTCCTGCGTAGTGTTCTTGTTTGGCCACCCCTCTTTTAATTTGCTGCTCTCGCAGTCTGGCCATTGTTGTAGATTCACAGTCATCACTTGGTTCTTGCAAAAGTCTCACTTCTCGTAGAGCATTCAGAATGTCAGCCTGGTCCATGGCGCGTCCGCCCTCCACAGTAGCCTCACCTGCGAGCTTGTCAGCCCGCTCATTTCCTTGTACTCCCGCATGCCCTGGCACGAAGATGAAACTAATCTTTGCCAGTCGAGACCGCTTCAGAGGCAGCAACCATTCTCTTCGGATCGACCCCTCCTCTATCCTCTTGATCATGTTCATTGAGTCGCTAAGGAAACAAGCCCTAGTGAATGTCTGTGTCTCGAGCCATGTTATTGCTTTACTTACTGCCATGACTTCCATGGTCAGGCTACTTGTGGTTTCAGTGAAAGCACCAGAGTCCTCCTTCACAATTCTCCCTCCGGCCCGAGCTGTAAAGGCCCATGAGCTTCTCACATGTCGGACGACCGACCCATCTGTGTAGATGACCGCGTCACTGTCTAGCGAATTCTCGAAAATCAACGCTTGTACTTCAGCCTCAACAGCAGCCGGATTTTCTTGTCTGCATTTTCTATCTAGTTGGATGCAAACTGAAAAGGATGTGCAGAAGTCTGTTGGCACTTGCACCCACTCCTCGCCAGGTTCTAAGTCCTCAAGTGAACACACCTGTTGAAGAATGTCTTCGGCTTGACCCATCCACGACCGTCCTCTTTTTAACCTGCTGCCCTTCACCTTCCTAATTTCACTATGCAGTGGATGCTGTGTGTTTGCGTTAATTCTGAGGTAGACGCGTGCCCTGCAAACTTGCATTCTCTCTTCAATGGTTGGAAAATCAAGAAGGTAGCGCATCGCCCTGCATGCTGTATCTCTTGTACATCCAAGAATAATGCGCATAGCTTCATTCTGTATCCTTTCCATCCTTTCTATCTGTTTATGGCTGACAGTCAGGATTGCCATTGCATACTCCAAAACAGACATGACCAGCCCCTCGTACAGAAGACATAGATGGCGCTGCTCACAGTTTGCTGCCGCCATCACCCGCATCGCTGCCAAACCCCGCTTGGCCTTTGTTATCACCTGGTCTATGTGCACATTATAAGCAAGGCTTCGATCAAACCGTATCCCCAGGTAATTCATTGCCTGCGTTCTTTCCACCGTCTCTGAACACAGCATTACAGTTGGTGTTGGATTGTTGACAATATGATTATTCAACGAGAACCAAGTCACTGTTGCCTTTGTTGGGTTGACCATTGCCCCAGCTTCATCACACCAAGTACTTATGCGATTGAGTTCGGTTTGTAGTTCCACAGCAACCTCCTCTCTATCCTTACCCTGACGATACACTAAAACATCATCGGCATATGACAATGTCCTGCCAGGTCCAGTGATCTGCTCACTGGTGATTCTCACTGTGTAGGCGTTGAACAGTACCGGAGATAATGGTGATCCCTGTGGTAGGCCAGGATATATTGTTGTTGGTTACGAAGTCCAACTGCCACATCTAAAAACTACTTTCCGTTGGAAGAGGGCTGCAGCGATCCAACTAAGGAGGAATGGACTTACGTTTAGTTCAAGAAGCTGAAACATTAAAAAATCCAGTGGTACTCTGTTGTATGCGTCCTCAAGATCAATCGCTGCAGCAACGGTTTCAGTGCCTGAGTGGAAACCTTCATAGACATCGTGGGCAAAGACTGCTGCATTGGTCCAGGTTTCTCTTTTTGGACGGTACCCACCCAGGGTAGGTGGGAAAACACCGTGTCTCTCTAGTTGGCTTGATATTTTCCTGGCAATTACCTTCTCCAGCAGCTTGCCTATTGTATTCTGCATGGTTATAATTCGATATCCCTGAATTTTTTTGTGGTCTTTGTCAGGCTTCGGAAAGGGAATCAGATAGCTGTGTAACCATTCCTCCTTGATGCTAGCACTCCCTATACTGTTGTTGTACATGTCTGCTAGTTTCTCTAGCTCATTGTCGGTACATCTATTTATGTCGTCGTATCTTATGCCATCAGGACCTGGAGCACTGTTTTTTGATCGTCGAAGCACAGCCTTGATTTCTTTCACTGTCACTGTGTCTTCATCCGAAGTGTTCTGGGCCTTGCATCTGTCTGAGGCGACCTCCTTGGCCAGATTCCGGCCTCCCATGTCTGTCTGGTTGCTCTGCTCAAGGTAGCGTTCAAAGAGGGCTTTGCCCTTGTCCTCGTCACTCCTCTGCCAGATGAGGTCAGCACCTTGGAAGTCAGAAATTCTCTTATTCTTGACTACACCACTCATGCTTTTATGTAGTCGCCAGAACAATTTCAGTGACTTGTCTGTGCTTACTCTTTGACACACCTCTGCCCATTTTTCGCTTTTAACCACCTTGACCAGTTTTTGAAATAGCTTACTTTTGTGTGTATCTCTCTTTCTAAGTGCAAGCAGGGACTAGGATGACCAGCTCTGTTCTTCTTGGCATTTTGCCATCTCCTTACAGCACTACGCTTATCCACCCAAGCCTTCTCCACCTCGAAACTCCACCACGGTGGCTGCTCCCAGCTTTTTTTCCTGCCCTGAAACGTTCTGCGCTTGTCACGTCTTATTTTACTCACCACATCTTTCCCTGTACTGTCATACTGGAACGTCTTTACCTTTAGCTTGTGCTGCCTGGTTCTGCCTTTCTCCACCAATATGCTGCATGGGTGGTGGTCGCTGCCATGGTGTCCTAGGACACCCCATCTACACACTGTAGTGAGTGAAGGTGAAACTAGCGCCAGATCAATAGCACTGTCCTCATCGCCTGGACGGCTTGCTGTCCTGGTGACACCGCCGCTGTTGATACAAACCAGGTCGATGGTTTCCAGTGCAGTCTCGAGCTCCTCCCCTTGTGTATTGGAGGAAGTGTTTCCCCATGATCTGCCTTTAGCGTTGAAGTCACCACAGAAAATAACATTTCTCTCGTAGCCTAATATGCCACTTAAGCACTGCCACTTCTGGGCGTCCACACTCGCATTGCGGGCATAAACATTAACCAACACGAATGGTATACTGGAATGAACTCTCAACGCCTGTATTTGTATATCGTCACTGTTCCAACTGGACATGTCTAGCTCTGACGCCACCATGCTGTCGCGAACGAGAATCGCCGTTCCCAGATGTCGTCTGTTGTAGAAACATTTGAAGCCGGCAATTCGGAGTAGCTGATCGCCCAGTCTCGTCTCCTGGAGTGCTACAATGTCGTTCCTGTAAACTAGGGTTTCTAAAATAGAGCCCCGTTGTTTTACACTGGCACAGTTCCAATATAGAATACGGATGTTCCTTAGTCCTAGACTGTGACACTTGAGTCTAAAACGTCTCAAGCCACCGCGCTTACCTGGCTTCTTTGTCCCTGCGCGGCTACCACGCCGCTTCGGTATGTTGACTGCTGATCGCTCGGAAAACACACGTTGTTCCGCCATGGTGAAAAAACGTAAACACAGACTTTTGAGAACCACACACGCTGCTGAAAATTCACTCAAGGATGGCTTCGCTCGATGCACGAACTCCGTAGCACCCGCGCAGATCTTGAGTAGAAACTCCTGGTTTTACATCCTGGCACACCAATTACACGCAAGAAATGAATAAATCCATCCCCTACGCGAAAAAGTTAACGAACACAAAACAACACGACCGTCCGTCGCCATCTTGAAACCGGAAGTTATGTTTATTAATATATCTACTCCAAATTCTCCCAATACTTCTAATTCTTCTATTGTGATTTCCTCTGGCCCAGCTGTTTTTCCTTTCTTCATACGTTTCATAGCGTCAGCGACTTCTTCTTTCAGAATAGGTGGACCTTCTAAGTTACTATCTTCTGTTAATTCTTCCCTTTCTCCTTCATACAATTCTCTTATATACTCATTCCACTTCTTCATTATAGCATCTTCCTCTAATATTATCTTTCCTGTTTTTGATTTCAAACACCCTGTATTTATTCTTATTTTTCTTCCTGTAAGTTCACTGATTTGTCTGTGCATATTTTTTGTATCTTTAATGGAATTTAATTCAATTTTTTTGCATTGCTCGTTTAACCAACTTTCTTTAGCCTTCCCACATTTATCTTTTATTTCTTTATTTATCTTAGCGTATTCTTGTTTGTCATTTTTAATCTGTTTTCTTTTGTCCATCAGTTTTAAGATATCTTCATTCATCCATTTTTTCTTAGCTATTTTGCCTCTCTCTGGTAATACTTCTTTGCTAGTTTGATGAATGGAGTCCCTTAACATTTCCCATTGTTCATCTATACTCTGTATTTTAGTTATTGCATTGTACCTATTTTTCACAGTCACTCTGTATTGTTCTTGCATTTCTTTATCTATTTTCAGAACCTCTTTATTAAGTCTCATGTTCTTAACCATTTTTTCCCCTCTCTTTAATCTTACTTTTATTTGTCCACATAGTGGTACATGATCACTATTACAATCAGCACCAGGCATTGTCTTTACATTAATTAAAGCATTTCTAAATCTTTTATTAATTAGTATGTAGTCAATTTGGTTGCGTATTTTCTTATCAGGGCTTATTCATGTGTACAGTCGTCTTTTATGGTGTTTAAACCATGTGTTTTCAATTATCATATCATTGATATTTGCCCATTCTTCTTCTTCTTCTTCTTCGTTCATCCGGAGTTTTTTTCGGATGTGATTGCGTTGTGCCTGTTTACAGCAGAGCTGCGTTCTTGCGCCGTTAGGCCGACACATCCGACTTCTGCGGGCATTTGTTGACCGGGTTAACCTTCCCGGGGGTTTCTTAGGACGTTTGACTCTCACTGTTGTGGTGTTATCCCCCATCCCAGCTGGTCCATATAGAACAGCCAAAGATCCTGGTCAGCCCTCAAGGGAAGGCAGGGGCAGACCATGGGCATTCCCCGCCATCCAAGGAGGCTTCCATACTTGCAGAGCCGATACATAGCGCTCTGGTACTGGGCTCACCCAAGGAATCGTCACGTCCTGCACATGGCTACTTAGCCTCACTTCCGTATATTGGGCCTTCCGTTCACCATAGGCTGTTCTTCCGGAAACCAGAAGTATGCAGTCTGCAGATGACATCCACACAGTGAGCTTTCGATTCGGACTTTCCATGTAATGGATTTGCTAGCCAAGCAATATTCCATTTCGTGCCACTAGGACACTTTTCCACCTTTTATGAAGCCCACACAGTGGGCTTTTGATTCAGACTTTCCACGTAATGGATTTGCTATCCAAGCAATATTCCATTTCGTGCCACTAGGACACTTTTCCACCTTTTATGAAGCCCACACAGTGGGCTTTTGATTCGGACTTTCCACGTAATGGATTTGCTATCCAAGCAATATTCCATTTCGTGCCACTAGGATACTTTTCCACCTTTTATGAAGCCCACACAATGGGCTTTTGATTTGGACTTTCCACGTAATGGATTTGCTATCCAAGCAATATTCCATTTCATGCCTCTGGGTCTTCATGCACCTTTAAATGTCAACCTGTGTATAGTTAAAGTAATCTGCGGTCAACTTGAGCTTGTTGATATCTCCATACAGCTTGTCCTCAAATGAAGCAGGTGTGGGCCAAAATATCTTTCTCTGTTCTGCATACGTTGGGCAATCCTGCAGCAAATGTTTTGCTGTCATTTTTCCAGTTCTACAATTACATTCATCGGTATCTCCTATCTTTAGTTTATTGAACAAGTGGTATTTCAGCCTGTTATGTCCTGTGCGGAGTCTGAAGATTGCTACTTGTTCTCTTCGGTCGAGTTTGTAATATGCATCATCCTTCTGATGGCCTGGATGCTCTGATTCCCATTTGGTTCTATAAGTGCTTTTTATCAACCTCTTTGCCTCATTATAGGTTATGTCTATGTCAGGCTGTGGTAGTCGTCCGCCCTCTTTTGCCAGTCTGTCAGCCTCTTCGTTTCCAGGTATACTGCAATGTGATGGGATCCACTGTATTACAACTTTTTTGGATTTCTGGCATAGACCATGGAGTGCTGCTCTTAGGTCAGTTAGTTCTGTGCTGTTATTGCTCTTCAGTATTGAGACAGCTGACTTTGCATCTGTGAAGATAGCTATTTGCTTCTCTTTATTTTCCTCCATCAGGAGCATTTCTGCTGCAGTTTTCAGAGCCTCTACCTCCGCTTTGAAGTTACTTGAAAATTTTCCAGTTGCCATTGAATGTGTTTTTTTCGCTCCATTTTTTAAATTTAGGAGAATTCCTCCTCCTCCATTCTCTATTGAAATTTTGGCTGATCCATCTGTATATGCATGGGTCCAATTCCTGCTTGGGTAATGTTCTTTTATGTAGTTTAGGGTTATTTCTCTTCTTTCGGTTTCATGCTGAGTGTTCTTTTTCTCAATACCAGGAATGTTTTCTATCATCTCAGGCAGTTGCTGCTGTCTCCAAGCTGGGAACTTGTGTGCATTGTGTATGGGCTTGACTGTTGATATGTTAAGAATAGGATCTGACCTAATCCTTCGTTTTGCAGTTTCTACAAAGTTGCTACGCTTCAGTCTTCCCTTTCCAAAACCGTTAAATCTGTTGTACATAGGGTGGTCTGTCAATCTTCTAAATTTTTCTGCTTGTTGCTGGGCTCTGCTATCTCTTCTATCCTGCATTGGTTGTAAACAAGTGATCTTTTCTAATTCATTAATAGACGTTGTCTTCAGGCTTCCAGTTATGATTCGCATTCCTTGATTTTGGACTCTACTTATTTTGTTAAAGTTTGACTTAGCTGCTGTTGCCCAAGCTGCAATGCCATATTCCAGTACTGGCCTCACCCGTCCAGTATATAACTTCTTGAGAACTTTCTCATCTGCTCCCCATGTTGTACCAGCAAGCTTTTTCATGATTGCCATTCTTTGCCTTGCTCTTGTTCGATTTTTCTCAACCTGTGTCTTCCATGTCAGGCGACGATCAAAGGTGACTCCTAGATAGTTTGGATTTTCTTCATGGCGCAATATTTTTCCATTCAATACCAGCTTAGGTTGCTGAGTTTTAGTTGAGAGGGAGAACACTGTGCATGTTGTTTTCTCCTCACTTATCTTCACTAGCCATGATTTTGACCAGTCCTCTAGCGCTAATAGGGCTTGCTGTATTCTGCTGTTAGCTGTACTAATATATTCTTCAGATGTCCATATGGCTAGGTCGTCTGCAAAGGATGATGTGTGTACTCTGGCTGGAAAATTTTCCGTGATGTCGTTTATATATGCTAGGAATAATGTTGGTGAAAGAACTCCTCCTTGGGGGACACCTTGCTCCAACAGCATCATTTTGCTGGTTTGTCCTTGTACTTTTGTCCTGGCAGTTCTGTTCTCAAGGTAGTGGCTGATCCATTTGTACATTTTCCCGCAAACATGCATTTTTTGCAGTTTTACTTTCAGTCCTTCCTTCCATACTTTATCAAATGCTTTTTCTAAATCTATCCAGACTGCTAGTGTGTGCTTTTTCTCTTGGAAAGCATCCTCTATTTCCTGAGCTATATAGGTTATTTGATCTTCAGTAGATCTGTACTTTCTGAATCCTGCTTGGTGAGGTGTTAAGAGTTGGTTTTCTTCCAGATGCCATGTTAGCCTGCCATTGATAATGCGTTCCATTAATTTTCCTACACAGCTAAGAAGACTGATAGGTCGATAGCCATTTGGTTCTTCCAGGTCTTTTCCTTTCTTTGGGACTGGTATTAGTATAGCTTCCTTCCATGCCTGTGGGACTATTCCCCTCTTCCAGCTGTAATTTAGGACTGCTAGTAGTTTCTTTTTTGCCTTAGTGCCTAGTCCTATTAGCATTTCATTTGTGATTCCATCCTTTCCTGGTGATGTCTTCTTTTTTAGGGTAATCATTGCCTGTTCCATTTCTTCCATTGTTAGATTTGCCATCATATATTCTGCTGCTGTCTCTGTATATGTATGATGTATCTGTTTATCTTTGATTGCTTTCTTCTGTTCGGCTGTAATATCAATGTGGTTTGCACTGGCATAGTGTTCCATTAGTGCATTTGCAGCCTTTTTTCCTGTAAGCAAGGCATTTCCTTGTTTAATTGTTATTTGTTTGTTTCTAGGTCCTTCATTGTTCATGGCTTTCACTAGTTTCCATAGTTTGTTTCCATCCCTGTCAAAATTCAGGTTTTCTGTTTTTTTCCTCCAACAATCTCTTGTTGTTTGATTTACTGTTCTTTTATATTTTGCTGAGATGGCTTTGAGAGAGATGTTCGCTTCAGTTGTTTGCTCTCTCTCTGCGGTCTTCCTAGCATCTTCAACTTTGTCCTCCAAAAAATTGTAGTTCTTCAGTCCAGTATGGTTTGTAATTTTTCCCTGCTCCTCTTGGAATAGACTCAGTGGCCGCCTGTATTATTGCTCTGTTTAGACTTTCCACCTTTTGCTTCATGTTGCCATATCGTGTATTTACGTTTTCACAATATTTGTCTGTTAGTATGGCAAATCTGTCCCAATCTGCTCGTTTGTAATTCCAACGGGGCAAAGGCTTTTGCTCCTGTGGAACATACTCCATATTTATTACAAGATTTGCCCATTTTTGCTTCGCTCGATGCACGAACTCCGTAGCACCCGCGCAGATCTTGAGTAGAAACTCCTGGTTTTACATCCTGGCACACCAATTACACGCAAGAAATGAATAAATCCATCCCCTACGCGAAAAAGTTAACGAACACAAAACAACACGACCGTCCGTCGCCATCTTGAAACCGGAAGTTATGTTTATTAATATATCTACTCCAAATTCTCCCAATACTTCTAATTCTTCTATTGTGATTTCCTCTGGCCCAGCTGTTTTTCCTTTCTTCATACGTTTCATAGCGTCAGCGACTTCTTCTTTCAGAATAGGTGGACCTTCTAAGTTACTATCTTCTGTTAATTCTTCCCTTTCTCCTTCATACAATTCTCTTATATACTCATTCCACTTCTTCATTATAGCATCTTCCTCTAATATTATCTTTCCTGTTTTTGATTTTAAACACCCTGTATTTATTCTTATTTTTCTTCCTGTAAGTTCACTGATTTGTCTGTGCATATTTTTTGTATCTTTAATGGAATTTAATTCAATTTTTTTGCATTGCTCGTTTAACCAACTTTCTTTAGCCTTCCCACATTTATCTTTTATTTCTTTATTTATCTTAGCGTATTCTTGTTTGTCATTTTTAATCTGTTTTCTTTTGTCCATCAGTTTTAAGATATCTTCATTCATCCATTTTTCTTAGCTATTTTGCCTCTCTCCGGTAATACTTCTTTGCTAGTTTGATGAATGGAGTCCCTTAACATTTCCCATTGTTCATCTATACTCTGTATTTTAGTTATTGCATTGTACCTATTTTTCACAGTCACTCTGTATTGTTCTTGCATTTCTTTATCTATTTTCAGAACCTCTTTATTAAGTCTCATGTTCTTAACCATTTTTTCCCTCTCTTTAATCTTACTTTTATTTGTCCACATAGTGGTACATGATCACTATTACAATCAGCACCAGGCATTGTCTTTACATTAATTAAAGCATTTCTAAATCTTTTATTAATTAGTATGTAGTCAATTTGGTTGCGTATTTTCTTATCAGGGCTTATCCATGTGTACAGTCGTCTTTTATGGTGTTTAAACCATGTGTTTTCCAATTATCATATCATTGATATTTGCCCATTCTATTAGCTTTTCCTCCTCTTTCATTTCTTGTACCTAAACCATAATTCCCCACTACATCCTCCATTTTTCCCTTTCCTACTTTTGCATTAAAATCACCAAGTATTATCTTTATTTCTTGTGATCCAATTTGAGCCATCGCCATTTCTGTTTCGTCGTAAAAGTATTGTATTTCTTCATCACTACTGCTTGCTGTTGGTGCATATACTTGTATAATATTTATGTCTATTGGTTTGCCTTCGATTTTTACCATAATAACTCTATCTGAAATACACCAGTATCCATTAATTGACTTGGCTGTTTTTTCGTCTAATATTATTCCTACACCTTTTTCATGTGTATCCCCTCCAGAATAAATTATTGTGTGATTGTCAGCTATAATTTTGCCCGATCCCTTCCATCTCATCTCACTAACGCCTAGTATATTCATTTTCATGCTATCCATCTCTCTTAGAACATTGGTCAACTTTCCTAGCTCATTTAATGTCCTAACATTCCATGTTCCTACTATAAATTTATTTATTTTAGTTAAGATTTTGCCATCAGTAGCTGGATGACGGTCTGGTGTCACCTGTGGCTCATGACTGTCCCTACCGGACGAGGATGCCTTAAGACAGCCATTAACGTCCTTCACTAACTTTGATATATGTTTTGCCATGAAGTCTTGGGAAGATAATGTGGTGGTTTCCCCTTGCCTTCCACATCCACATGGTGGTCTTTTTACCTGAGTTGATGAAGGAAATTTAAAAAAAGAAGCAAAAAGAAATATTTCGGCCACGTTAAAAGACATAACACTCTAATAAAAACCATACTGGAGGGCAAGGATAAGGGGAAGCGAGCAAGAGTTAGACAACGATACAAGTGGGAAGATAACATCAAGAGATGGACGAACATCAGTCTGACATAATGCACAGTCAAGGCGAGAGACAGACAGTGTTCGAGATCCATTGTAGTCAACCTTCATTGTGGAGACGGCAGTTGACTGATTGATTTATTGTTGTTTTCAATCTCTATCTGTTCCTCCATTTTGGTCAACATTGCTTCCCAAAACAGATATACGATTGGCCTCTTGAAGTGGTATTTCCCTAAGGTAGATCGAGTTGTTATTTGCAGTTTATGTCATTCATTCATTCATTCATTCATTCATTCATTCATTCATTCGTTCATTCATTCATTCATTCAGTTGCATGCCCTTTGCAGAACCTCGCTCCCATAAAAACTTTCCGAAAAACTTCTCGGTCATAACCAAAATGTCCCGCGTCCGATATACCTATCTGGAGATCATCCGCCACATCCTGTACCCGTCTTCTTTTTTTTTTTTTTTTTGGCCTTCCTCTTCCTCTCGCCCCCGGCATATACCCTCCATGATAGTTCTCTCCAAACTATTGTGACGTTAAAAGTGACGAATGTATTTCAATTTTATTTGTTTTAGTTTATCGTCTTTAATAGCCAACCTTCTTCATTATTCAGCTCTTGTCGTATGGATGCATCTGTTGTTGTTGTTTTTTTCTTTCTGTATCAAAGATATTCTTAGAACATGTCTATACCATTTAGATTTAAAAGCATTTATGAGCAGTTTATGTATCGCACTTAATTAATTATCCTTCCGACCAAACACACACAAAATTCAAACAATAATTTTCTACAACCGTTTTGATTAAGCTTGAAAATGTTACTACAGCAAGCTATGGATGCACAGTTAAACACACAAACACATTTGATCTATATTCCCCCAACAACAGCCTGCGATATCTATGTTGAAAACTATTTTTGCACAGTTAACCATAAACCAGATTGGATGTCTGGGCGTATATGTAATGGAGAGAGCGGAAACGATGTGTTCGTACTCAAGGGACTTATTGAACTGTTAGTTTATTCAGACAATTCAGACGTATTTTAAACCTAAACACCAAACAAATGTGTGTAATGTTGTAGTAATTGCCTTGCGAGTCACTTCTATATTTCTTCTATATTTATAGATATATATATATATATCATCATCATGTGTCGTGATAACTGGTGACGTTTCTGTCTCTGTACAAATCTAGGTCCTCGGTGTTCATTTTCTGACAGATTTGTAGAAATGCACGAATCGTATATAATATAGTGGTCTCCCCTTGACTTCCAAATCAAAACGGGGTATTTTACCTAGCGTTCGAAATACAACTGAGGCGATTTTGTAGCAGAAAGCCTTGCATTAGTTTTCAAGGTATTAGAGCTAGTTATTCAGAATGCAGTGGCAAACTACTGAACGTAAACTTGTCAATAAATCACAGAAAGTCCCCCACCCCCCATCCATGCTAGGGTTTACTGTGACGTCATATAAAGGATATGCAAATCGTTTATTTTTCTCCACAGATCATGCCTTTGGTGTTCATTTACTGATTTGTGGACATGCATGAATTCTATATAATGCAGTGGTTTACCCTTGCACATCTAAACAGGGTATTTTATCTCTGCCTTTGCAACAATTTCCGACTGTCGGAGCATGCGAGTGTCATGTTCTGCTCAGCTGCAGAGTTGTCCACTTATCCCGGTGGATACTCGGTCCCCAGGGCTGCGTTTGCCACACCGTGGTGTGTTTTCCTTCCTCTACCATTGGGAGGTGAAGTTTGGATTGGATTTTCCCTTCCTCAATCTATGGGGGACATAATGGTGACATTTCTAAAAAATCTCCACAAAATAAAATGACACAAAGCTTGACATAACAGAAATACGACACATACAGGACGTTGCGGCGATTAGCCTTCATCAGCAAACAAACACATATACAAAACACAACATATTGTCAAGGAGATCTCCTGTGGCTACATTAAGACGTGACGACAGAATGAGAAGAATAAAAAGATGAAAAAAAATTAAAGCAATGAAGAGAAAATAAACATTGGAAAAATTGGGAAAAAATGGTCCTACTTACCTCAGAATTCCGAGCTCTGTATATCCCCGAATGTTACCGTGGTCATTGTGTCAAGGACAACAACAACAACAAGACGAAAACTGTGACAATTTTAATAATTTCAAAAGTGGTGGACATACGATCCGAGACTCAGAAATGCAGACGATACGGTTCTACTCTCAGATTGCCCAAGCGGTAAGAATAATTAATACAAACAACGCACAAGTCTCAAAGCAGCGACTAGCTGTGAGTGTATGAAGTGGTAGGGTCATCACATGTTGCTAGGTCGTAGTGCAAGGAGTCATAGGTGGTCAGTCTCTTTCCATACCCGTTACGGATACCAAGAGCTGGCCATGAGTCCTTGACCGACCTCGCTGAATACTTTGATATATATATATATATATATATATATATGTGTGTGTGTGTGTGTGTGTGTGTGTGTGTGTCTTTGTGTGAGTGTGTGTGTATATTTGTCTGTGTGTGTGAGAGAGAGAGTGTGTGTGTATGTATGTGTGTGTGCGTGTGTGTGTGTGTTTTATATAGACATGTGTGGGAAAAGGATTAAAGAAACAGACAGGTTATATTCATTCATTCATTCAGTAGCATGTCCTTTGCAGAACCTCGCTCCCATAACAACCTTCCGGAAAGCTTCTCGAACACAAGCAAGATGTCCCGCGTCTGATACACCCATCTGGAGATCATCCGCCACATCCTGCACCCATCTTCTCTTTGGCTTTCCTCTTCCTCTCTTCCCAGGCATATACCCTTCCATTATTGTTCTCTCCAAACCTTCGTGACGTTTCAAGTGACCAAAATACTTCAATTTTCTTTGTTTTATCGTCTTTAATAGCCATCCCTCCTCAATATTCAACTCTTGAAGTATGGATGCATTTGTTCTTTTCTTTACCCAAGATATTCTTAGAACTCGTCTATAACATTTATATTCAAAGGCGTTTATGCGCTGTTCAGCTTGTTTAGTAAGTGTCCATGTCTCACAGGCGTATGTTGCAATGGGAAAGATGCATGCTCTTAAAAATCTAATTTTTGTAGTTCTGTCTGTCCCACTCCATAATTTATTCATCTGTTTTAGTCTTTGAAGAGCAATGGATAGTCGCCGTTTAATTTCTTTCATTGTGTCACCGTTATTGGTAATCAATGACCCAAGATATTCAAAATTTTCCACCACCTCCAATTTTCCCCCATTAATGTATATTTCTTTCTCCATAGTAGTTTTATCTGTATGCATTATCTTTGTTTTTGCTATGTTAAGATATAAGTTGTGATTTTCACTATTCAATTGGGTTGAGGCTATTAGGTTTTCTATGCCATTCTGTGTTGTGGATAGTAATACTGTATCATCAGCATATCGAATCTCTGGTATGTCATGACCGCCGATATTTAGGGCATCATATAGCTCCCTGTTTATATCATCTCTTACATTTCTCATTATATTTTCGGCGTACAGGTTAAACAAATAGGGTGACAGCACGCAGCCCTGACGGACTCCTTGCTTGATGTCAAACCAATCTGATGCCTCGCCATCTATTCTAACTGCTGCTTGTTGGTCTAGATAGAGCATTTTTATGAGTTGTACTACATGTGATGGAAAGCCCATAGTCCTCATGATTTCCCAAAGTTTCTGATGCTGTACACAGTCAAATGCCTTTGAATAATCCACAAAACATGAGTATAGGTTTACATTAAATTCTCTGCACTTCTCTATTATTAAACGCATGTTGAATATGTGATCTCTTGTTCCTCTTCCTTGTCTAAATCCAGCTTGAACTACGTTAATCTCTTCTTCCATTTTCTTACGAAGTCTTGCCATTATGACTTTTAGTAGGATTTTACTTGCATGACTGATCAGGGCAACAGTTCTATAGTTGGTGCATAATTTCAGGTTGCCCTTTTTTGGTATTGGAATGAAGATAGTTCTCTTCCAATCTTTTGGCCATATACCATATTTCCAAATCTTTGTACATAATGCATGATATATGTGTATGCTTTCTTCTCCTCCCGCTTTAATTAGTTCAGCTGGTATCTCATCACATCCAGGAGATTTACCATTCTTCAGGTGCTTTATAGCCCAAGCAATTTCATCTAATGAGGGTTCAGGTTCTGTCTCTGCTGTCGTTGGCTCATGTATCTCATTCATATCCTCACTGTCACTCATATCATACATTCCACTGCAGTACTCCTGCCATCTTTCTAGAATTTGTCTAGATTCTGTTAAGGTATTTCCCATCTTGTCACAGATAACATTCAATTGAGGTTGAACATTTCTTGTACAATAACTTCATTTCTTTGAACATTTCATAATCTCTTCCAGCTTATGATATTGCTCTATTCTGGTACAGCAATCTTGTATATATTGATTTTTGTCCTTTCTTGTGTTCTTTCTTATTTCTCGAGTTAAAGATTTATACTTCATCCTGTGGTTAATTGATTCATCTCCTTTCTGTTTCAGCTCCCTTCGTTGTTTTATTAATTCTAACGTGTCTAATGTAATCCATGGCTTAAGTTGCTTTTTCTTGGTCGGAATTAGATCTTTGGCTGCATTTATCAAGATATCTCTAGCTTGTACTGCCAGTTCATCAGGTGTCATTTCTTCTTGTACAGACATCAAGACCCCAAAACGATTCCTAACTTCTATATTGTATGCATCTGGTATGTTTGTGAGATCAAAACTAAGTGGCCTTGGTCCTCGGGTAAGCTTTTTGAGTGTTAATTTCAGATCTGCTTCTAATAACTGATGATCTGTATCACAGTCTGCACTTCGTAGGGTTTTTGCAGATGTTATGCTTGATCTCCATCTTCTATGTATTAAAATATAATCTATCTGATTTTTGGTAAAACTGTCTGGAGACTTCCATGTGAAGAGTCTTCTTGGATGTTGTTTAAAAAGTGTGTTGACTATCGTTAACTCATTTTCTGTGCTATATTATATATATATATATCAGGTTATATAAGAAGGATAAAAATGGAACTGCAGGAAAGGTGAGGATGTGAAGTTAGGTTATTTCGGGCATTTAATCAACACGGGAAGTGAAAGATAAAGAAGAAGAAGAAGAAGAAGAAGAAGAAGAAGAAGAAGAAGAAGAAGAAGAAGAAGAAGAAGAAGAAGAAGAAGAAGAAGAAGAAGAAGAAGAAGAAGAAGAAGAAGAAGAAGGAGAAGGAGGAGGAGGAGGAGGAGGAGGCGGAGGAGGAGGAGGCGGAGGAGGAGAATAAGGTGCAAAAGAAAGTGTTGGAGTAATAATATGAGAACTGAGCATCTCTGAACAGATACTGCGTTCTAAAAACGGCTAATGTAACTCGCCATCATTAACTGTTGTATTTCCAGTAATGAAGACGCATAGCAAAAGGCATTACATTAATTGACTTATCATTAATGTCGTTTAACTCTAGATCTAGAGCATTATTGCGTTTGTTGATAGTATATTCTGCGTAAAACGTTGACTGATAAATGGATGAACGATGATGTAATTGGTATGACAGTACGTTATTAAACACTTAAGTACTAGTCGTAGTCATTTTCGTGTGGCGTTGGTCATAATGTCTGTCTACAGCTGACGTCAGCAACCTACGGCACGTGTGCCAAGCGAGGCCTGTGGAACTATTTTCAGTGGCACGTTGAGTGATTTGAAATACAATATATAATCTCTTTAAATAATAATTTTTATTAAAAAGAAGTGTTTACTTGTTTTAAAGCTATTCCTGATTTGCATTCATTCATTAAGTAGCATGTCTTTTGCAGAACCTCGATCACGTAACAACTTTACGGAAAACTGCTCGGTCATAAGCAAGATGTTCTGGTCCGATACACTAATTTGGAGATCATCTGCTACATCCTACGCCCATCTTCTCTTCGGCCTTCCTCTTCCTCTCTTCCCGGCGGGTATACACCCCCCTCCCCTTCCCTCCCCATTTATTGTTCTCTCCAAACTTTCATGACGTTTCAAGTGACCAAAATATTTCAATTTTCTTTGTTTGATTGTCTTTAGTAGCCAACATTCTTCAATATTCAGATCTTGTCGTATGGATGCATTTGTTCTTTTCTGGACCCAAGATATCCTTAGAACCTGTCTATAATATTTATATTCAAAGGCATTTATGCGCTGTTCAGCTTGTTTAGTAAGTGTCCATGTCTCATAGGCGTATGTTGCAATGGGGAAAATGCATGTTCTTAAAAATCTAATTTGTTTAGGTCTATCTGTCCCAATTTATTTCGTTGTTTTAATTTTTGAAGAGCAGTAGATATTCATATTTTAATTTCTTTGAAAGTGTTATCATTGTCGTTAATTAATGACTCAAAATATTCGAAATTTTCCACTACCTCCAATTTTACCCCACCATCATCATGAAGTGCCCTGCCAGCTGGTGTGGGCGTTCATGTCTCTCCGCAGATCTCGGTCTTTGGTTTTCTAGATCAACTCTGCTGCTGATATTCCTCCATGCCACCGTCTCAATCCATCCAGCATCATTTCTCTTGGTCTGCCTCTGCCTCTCTTCCCCTCGATCTTTCCTGTTGTCACGATGTTCTCCAATGCCTCTCTTCTCATCACAATACCGAAGAAAGATGTTTGTCTCTTTCTTATTGTTGTATATAATGATCTAGTTTCATTAGCCTAAAACTTTGCCCTATTAACATATATTTCTTTCTCCGTATTAATTTTATTTGTATGCATTATCTTTGGTTTTACTATGTTAAGATATAAGCTTTGATTTTCACTATTCTGTTGGGTTGAGGTGATTAGTTTTTCTATACCATTCTGTGATGTGAATAGTAATATTGTATCATCAGCATATCAATTCTCTGGTATTTCATGACCACCAATATTTAGGGCATCATATTGCTATTTCGTTATATCATCTCTGACATTTCTCATTATATCTTCGGCGAACAGGTTAAACAATTAGGGGGATATCACACAGTCCTAACGGACTCCTTCCTGATTTTACATCCCTTTACAGGAAAGTTGGTTGACAGTGGAGGTAAGAATGTGCGATCATGTGCAAGCAAAATATGGGAATGTGGAGCAACACTGACTGACCATGACGATATGCTCATTTCACCATCAGCTTTTATTTTTTCAACAATGATGATATCTGACACCGTGAAATTCCGTTTTCTTAATGTGTTGTATTACATCTTCTACTTCTGCTTTCAATATTGGGTCTTTAATATTTTTCATGGATGTTTCTTTCTACTCTGCAATCATCGCATTGCTATTTTATATACACGTTCAAAATCAAGTGCGTAGAGTCACCACGAAAGGGATGAGATCAACTCCTATAGTGGAGATTGCAAGGTGGGGTGAGCACAAGCACTGAGGGAGCGAAGAGATTCAACGCTAATACAAATAGAAAAGTTCGCCATCAAGCCCGGCCACCCACTATAAGAAGAACATATTTGAAATCCTAGCTATGAGACAGTTGAAAAGAAGCAGTTTTATCAAACAGGCCAAACGACGTTGCAGAAAAACTGCTCATTTGCCCATAGTTGGTGTCCCATGGAAAACAATCACAGAACGAACTCCGTGGATAGAGGAACATAGACTATCATTACAAATCCAGTAAAAGGAATATTCGACAAGGAAGAATAGAACAGTATAGAAACGCGGAACAATCGCTTTAAGTTCTCTTGATGAAGAATACCCACATGACCTTTGGATCCGAGTTTACACAGATGAAGCAGCATAAAATGCTGTTCGAAATGGAGTAGCTGGAGTGTATATAAAATAGCCAAGTAATGCTAGGGACATGCCAGAGTACCAACAGGAAAGTACTGCTATAATTATGACGCAGAAATGCAGATAATCAAGATAGCAACAGAGAAATTACTTAATAGTTAGTTAGTTGGTTGGTTGGTTGGTTGGTTGGTTGGTTAGTTAGTTAGTTAGTCGACAGATCATCCTCATTGCACATCGAACCATTCAGTCCATAAGTGCTCGGATCCCATCCTCAGCAAATGTTCTTGTTTGGCCACACCTCTTTTGATTTGCTGTTCTCGCAGTCTGACCACGGTTGTAGATTCGCAGTCATCACTTGGTTCTCGTACAAGTCTTACTTCTCGTAGAGCATTCAGAATGTCAGCATGGTCCATGGCGCGTGCGCCCTCCACATTAGTCTTACCTGCGAGCTTGTCAGCCCGCTCATTTCCTTGTACTCCCTCATGCCCTGACACGAAGATGAAACTAATCTTTGCCAGCCGAGACCGCTCCAGAGACAGCAACCACTCTCTTCGGATCCACCCCGTCTCTATCCTCTTGAGCATGCTCATTGAGTCGCTAAGGAAACATGCCCTAATGAATGTCATGTCTCGAGCCATGTTATTGCTTTACTTACTGCCATGACTTCCATAATCAGGCTACTTGTGGTCTCAACAAAAGCACCAGAGTCCTCCTTCACAATTATCCCTCCGGCCCGCGCCGTAAAGGCCAATGAGCTTCTCACATGTCGGACGACCGACCCATTTGTGTAAATGACAGCATCACCGTCTAACGAAATCTCGAAAATCAACACTTGTACATCTGCCTCCACAGCAGCCAGATTTTCTTGTCTTATTTTTTGTCTAGTTGGATGCAAACTGAACAGGACGTACAGAAATCTGTTGGCATTTGTACCCACTCCTCGCCAGGTTCTAAGTCTTCCAGTGAACACACCTGTTGAAGAATGTCTTCGGCTTGACCCATTCACGACCTTCCTCTTTTTAACCTGCTGCCCTTCACCTTCCTTATTCAACTATGCAGTGGATGTTATGTGTTTGCGTTAACTCTGAGGGAGGCACGTACTCTGCAAATTTGTAGCCCGTCTTCAATGGTTGGAAAATCAAGAAGGTAGCGCGTTGCCCTGCATGCTGTATCTCTTGTACATCTAAGAATAATGCGCATAGCTTTGTTTTGTATCCTTTCCATCCTTCCTATCTACTTACGGCTGAGAGTTAGGATCGCCATCGCATATTCAAAAACAGACATGACCAGCCCCTCATATAGGAGGCATAGATGGCGCTGCTCACAGTTTGCTGCCGCCATCATCCGCATCGCAGCCAAACTCCGCTTGTCCTTTGTTATCACTTCATCTATGTGCTCATTATAAGCAAGACTTCAATCAAAACGTATCCCCGGGCAATTCATCGCCTGGGTGTTTTCCACAGTCTTTGATCACAGATTAACAGTTGGTGTTGAAGTGTTGACAATATGATTATTCAAAGTGAACCATGTCACTGTTGTCTTTGTTGGGTTGACCATAGCCCCAGCTTCAGCAAACCAAGTACTTATGCGATTGAATTCAGTTTGCAGTTCCACAGCAACCTGATTTTTATCCTTACCCTGACGATACACTAAAACATCGTCGGCATATGACAAGATTTCATGGCGACACACATTTCAGAAATAGTGAACGACGTTAATGGCTGTCTTAGGACATCCTCGTCCGGTAGGGACAGTCATGAGTCACAGATGACACCAGACCGTCATCCATCTACTGATGGCAAAACTAAAACTATAACTAAACTAAATAAATTTAGAGTAGGAACATGGAATGTTAGGACATTAAATGAGCTAGGAAAGTTAAACAATGTTCTAAGAGAAATGGAAAACATGAAAATGAATATACTAGGCATAAGTGAGATGTGATGGAAGGGTCCTGGCAAAATTATAACCGAAAAACACACAATAATTTATTCTGGAGGGGGACACACATGAAAAAGGTGTAGGAATAATATTTGATGAAAAAACAGCCAAATCTATGAATGCATACTGGTGTTTCAGATAGAGTTACAATGGTCAAAATCAAAGGCAAACCAATAGATATAAATATTATACAAATATATGCACCAACAACAAGCAGTAGTGATGAAGAAACACTTTTACGATGAAGTAGAAATGGCAATAGCTCAAATTGGATCACAAGAAATAAAAATAATACTGGGAGATTTTAATGCAAAAGTAGGAAAGGGGAAAATAGAGGATATAGTGGGGAATTACGGTTTAGGTACAAGAAATGAAAAAGGAGAGAAACTAATAGAATGGGCAAATATTAATGATATGATAATTGGAAACACATTGTTTAAACACCATAAAAGACGACTATACACATAGAAAAGCCCTGATATGAAAATACGCAACCAAATTGACTACATACTTATTAATAAAAGATTTAGAAATGCATTAATTAATGTAAAGACAATGCCTGGTGCTGATGATAATAGTGATCATGTACCACTATGTGGACAAATAAAAAGTAAGATTAAAGAGAGGGTAAAAAATGGTTAAGAACTTGAGACTTAATAAAGAGGTTCTCAAAGTAGATAAAGAAATTCAAGAACAATAAATAGTGACTGTGAAAAATAGGTACAATTCAATAGCTAAAATACAGAGTATAAATGAACAATGGGAAATGTTAAGGGTCTCTATGCATCAAACTAGCAAAGAAATATTACCGGAGAGAAGCGAAACAGCTAAGAAAAAAAAATGCATGAATGAAGAAATCTTAATGCTGATGGACAAAAGGAAACAGAATAAAAATGACAAACAAGAGTATGATAAGATAAATAAAGAAATAAGAGATAACTGTGTGAAGGCAAAAGAAAGGTGGTTAAACAAGCAATGCAAAAAAACTGAATTAAATTCCATTAAAGGTAAAAATAAGTATGCACAGACAAATCAGTGAGCTCACAGGAAAAAAAATAAGAATAGATACAGGGTGTTTGAAATCAAAAACAGGAAAGATATTATTGGAGGAAGGTGCTATAATGAAGAGGTGGAATTAGTATATAAGAGAATTATATAATGGAGAAAGGGAAGAATTAACAGAAGAAAGTAACTCAGAAGGCCCACCTATTCTAAAAGAAGAGGTCTCTGTCGCTATTAAACATATGAAGAAAGGAAAAACAGCTGGACCAGATGAAATCCCAGTAGAAGAATTATAAGTATTGGGAGAATTTGCGGTTGATATATTAACCAAAATGCTGAATGATGTTTACAACAGTGGATATTTAACGAGCGATATGCTGAAATCTGTATTTATAGCAATACCAAAGAGACCAGGAGCAATTGAATGCGAAGATTTTCGTACAATTAATCTCATAAATCATGTCACTAAGCTTCTACTCAGAATCATAATGAGAAGAACAAGAAAGAAAATAAATGGAAATTAGTGAAGAACAGTATGGTTTTATGAAAGGAAAGGGTACAAACAATGCAATATATATATATATATATATATATATATATATATATATATATATATATATATATATATATATATATATATATATATATATATATATATTACGAACACTAATAGAAAGGTCAATAGAGAAACAGAGAGACATATATTTATGCTTCATAGATTATACTAACTAAACTCCGGCAAGGAATGGGTGCCGGTGCCTCCGGCTTTTAAGTGCACATTCTCCTGCATTATCACACTCGACAGACGGTGCAGAGAGCAGAATCCTGCCGCTGTCAATGCAGAGGTCAACGCGCTCATCTACGAACACTCAGACAGCCCCGAAGTGCTCATCTATACAGATGGATCTGTTGTAAAGCAGCAGAGAAGTGCGTGGGCATTTACAGCCCGTTTAGCGGGCCGAACCGTTCAAGAATCCAGTGGTGCCCACTTTATGACCACGAGCAGCATGACGATGGAGGTGATGGCAGTTACACAGGCTTTCATATGGCTGGAATCACAGCATTATACCGAGCATGATTCAGAAGGTCGAAGCTGGAGCTGTACGCAGACAGTGGACTGAGTCGCTACGGAAGTCTGTTGTCCGTAAAGTCACCTTCATCTTCGTACCGGGACATGCGGGAGTCGAGGGAAATTAACGAGCTGATAAACTGGCTGGCTCTGCACCCCCTGTAGATGACCAGCCCATGGATCGTGCTGATGTTATTAACGCCCTTAAAGATATGGCGAGAACAGAGGACCTTGACGTCAGTGAATCCACATCGCTGTCCAGGATGAAAGACTTGGGAGTAAGAATCGGCACGGCCAAACGTGAGAGGTACATTGGGAAAACGAAGTGCCTCGTCAACCAACACAGAACTGGCATAATTAGCCACCGGACGCTGGTGCATCTTCTGGGGGGAGGATCTGATCATCTATGGACCTGTCTGGAGTGCAATGAAGATACCCCTATTGATAACTGATAACTGAAGATTATGCTAAGGCATTTGATAAAGTAAAACATGATGAACTGATTAAAGTGTTGGAAGATACCAACATTGATGGGGAAGATTTAAGAATATTAAAGAATATATACTGGAACCAAGTAGCAACAATTAAAATGGGAAATAAAGAGGGTAGTTACGAACAGATAAAGCTAGGAGTACAACAGGGGTGTGTCTTGTAACCCGATCACCCCCGAACTCCCGTGTGTTGGCGGGGCCCATAAGGGAAGCAAAGAATAGTAACACTGTTGCCTACCATACATGTCGTAAGAGGCGACTAAGGAGGCTTGATGGTTCCGTCGCCCTGCTACTGAGTAAGTGCGTGGCGTGACACGGTGAGCTGTGAGTTTCGTGTGAAATGCTTTTGAATCTACCCGAGGTGTTTTGGAACGTGACTGCATGTTCGGAACGATGGCAGCTGGCTATGTCCCAGAGTTGACCGGTTTTTACCTTATGCAGAAATGCGTGGCTGCTGGGCTTCTGGTTGACTGCCACTACCATCGACGATGAACTGTAATTTCGTGGACTGTGTGGGTGAACATCTAGGAAAGATCCAGATAGGAAAATGACTGCCGAGTCCATCAGAGATGAACTGGGTGTTTCGTGGGGGACTATTGTGTTGACATTCTGTCTGCGGCATTATGCACAGTGTATCTGTGCGGGCTGTTTGTCGAGACTCCTGTCTTTTCCACTTTTCACATTCGGCAGTGGGGAGCGTTTTGTGTGATATTCACTGGCACAGGAATGGAGCATAATGAGGACGACCCGTTGCTGTAAAGTTGGAACCGCGACTAACTAACTAACTAACTAACCCGATCTCTTCTCCCTATACAGCGAAGTAATAATGAGAGAGATCAAAGAGAAGCCAGTAATACTAATCGGAGGATATAATATAAACAATATACGCTATGCAGATGACCCAGTATTGGTGGCAGATAATGCAACAGACCTACAACAATTGTTGGACATTGTAGTAACAGAGAGTGCACAGAAAGGACTCTCCTTGAATATCAAGAAAACAGTAACAATGGTGATATCAAAGAAAATGGGGACACCAAAATGTGACATAGAAATAGAAGGGGAAATTCTCAACCAAGTGGATAGTTTTAAATACCTAGGGGCACTTATAACATCAGATGGAAGATGTACAACAGAGATTAAGAGCAGAATAGGACAGGCAAAAGCCGTATTTCAGAAAATGAAGAGTATCTTATGCAATAAGTCGCTATCAATGAATGTAAGAAAGAGAGTGCTAAAATGCTATATAGAACCAGTTTTGCTGTATGGCAGCGAATCTTGGAATGTAAATGAACAAATTAGGAAGAACATAGAAGCAAAGAGATGTGGTTTTTTAAGACGAATATTGTGAATTCCTTGGACTGCCAGAGTAACTAACAACGACTGCCTGAAAGAGGCTAATGAAACTAGAACGTTATGTACAACAATAAGAAAGAGACAAACAGCTTTCTTTGGTCATGTGATGATAAGAGAGGCATTGGAGAACATCGTGACAACTGGAAATATCGAGGGGAAGTGAGGCAGAGGCAGACCAAGAGAAATGATGCTGGACGGAATGAGACGGTGGCATGGAGGAATATCATCAGCAGACTTGATCCAGAACACCAAAGACCGAGATCTGTGGAGAGCCATGAACGCCTACGCCAGCCGGCAGGGCAATTGATGATGATGATGATGATGATGATGATGATGATGATGATGATGATGATGATGATGATGATGATGATGATATGACAATGTCCTCCCCGGTCCAGTGATCTGCTCGCTGGTGATCTCACTGTGTAGGCGTTGAACAGCACCGGAGATAATGGTGATCCCTGTGGTAGGCCAGGATATATTGTTGTTGGTTCCGAAGTCCAACTGCCACATCTAAAAACTACTTTCCGTTGGAAGAGGGCTGCAGCGATCCAACTAAGGAGGAACGGACTTATCTTGAATTCAAGAAGCTGAAGTATTAGAAAATCCAATGGTACTCTGTTGTACGCGTCCTCAAGATTAATCGCTGCAGCAAAGGTTTCAACGCCTGAGTGGAAACTTTCATAAACATCATGGGCAAAAACTGCTGCATTGGTCCAGGTTTCTCTTTTGGGACGGTACCCTCCCAGGGTAGGTGGGAAAACACCTTGCTTCTCTAGCTGGCTTGATATTTTTCTGGCAATTAACTTCTCCAGCAGCTTGCCTATTGTATTCTGTATGGTGATTACTCGATATCCCTGAATTTGTGTGTGGTCTTTGCCAGGCTTCGGCAAGGGAATCAGGTAGCTGTGTAACCACTCCTCCTTGATGCTAGCACTCCCTATACTGTTGTTGTACATATCTGCTAGTTGCTCTAGCTCGTTGTCGGTACATCTATTGATGTCGTCATATCGTATGCCTTCTGGCCCTGGAGCGCTGTTTTTTTTTTTTATCGTCGAAGCACAGCCTTGATTTCTTTCATTGTCACTGTGTCTTCATCCGAAATTGTCTGGGCCTGACACCTGTCTGAGGTGACCTCCTTGGCAAGATTTCGGCCTCTCATGTCTGTCTGGTTGCTCTGCTCTATATAGCGTTCGGAGAGGTCTTTGCCCTTGTTTTCGTCAGTCCTCTGCCAGATGAGGTCAGCACCTTGGAAGTCAGAAATTCTCTTATTCTTGACTACTCCACCCATGCTTTTATGTAGTCGCCAGAACAATTTCAGTGACTTGTCTGTGCTTACTCTTTGATATACCTCTGCCCATTTTTCACCTTTAACCACCTTAACCAATTTTTTTTTTTTTTTAAATAGCTTACTTTTGTGTGCATCTCTCTTTCTATGTGCATGCAGGGACCAGGATGGGCAACTCTGTTCTTCTTTGCGTTTTGCCATTTCCTTACAGCACTACGCTTATCAATCCAGGCCTTTTCCACCTCAAAATTCCACCAAAGTGGCTGCTGCCAGTTGTTTTTCCTGCCCTGAAACTTTCTGTGCTTGTCGCGTCATAGTGAAAAGTCTTGACCGTTGACTTGTGCTGCCTGGTTCTGATTTTCTCCACCAATATACTGCAAGAGTGGTGGTCGCTGCCGTGGTACCCTAGGACACCCCATCTACACACTGCAGTGAGTGAAGGAGATATCAGCACCAGATCAATAGCACTGTCCTCATTCATCTGGGCGGCTAGCTGTTCTGGCGACACAGCCACTGTTGATACACACCAGGTCAATGGTTTCAAGTGCAGTCTAGAGCTCCTCTCCCTGTGTGTTGGAGGAAATGTTTCCCCATGATCCAATTACTTAATTATTCCCCAATTACTTAATACCAACCATGGTACACAACCTGTAGTGCTATTGACAGATTATAAATCAATACTTGAGGTACTCCAGTCTGGAATATTGCCAGTACTGCGGACACTACTATCAGATCTAGCCAGCCAGCGTAAGGTCACCATACAGTGGATACCGTCCTACTGTGGAGTACCCGGAAACAAGAGAGCTGATCGACTGGCTAAGGAAGAAGGAATAGAAGAACAACCTGATGTACCTGTTACATACCACTGAAAGAAAAGAATAATCAAATATATCAGAAAAGAACCAATGCAAGCACAAGACGATTACCACTTTATGGACAGACCAGAATAAATCATCATTCCGCGCCTCAGAACAGGACACAATAGATTACGCAAATAAATGCATACAACGTCCAAGACTGGCGAATCAGCCAAGTGCACATGTGGATTGGCGCCGCAGACAGTAGATCATATACTCCAAGATTACCCAAAATACGACGTAACTATGCAAACCTTTCTGATCAGCAATCAGATCTATGCAAACCTTTTATGCCTAGAGAAACAACAGTGAAAAATAAACTATATGGACCACTGGGTGAACTAAACAAGACACTGAAGTTCATCAATCAATCAATCATGTGCCATGCCGGAAAGCGTGGGCGGTCATGATTCGCCATTTCACTCGATCACCAGAGTCGTGGATCAGCTCAGTGTTCCTGTCTCGTCCATGCCATGTGGCCAAGCCATCCAGGTATTTTCCTCTCGGTCTTCCTCTTGGTCTGTTCCCTTCGATCTTGCCAGCTGTCACTAAGTTCTCCAGTCCATTTCTTCTCATAACATGTCCAAAAAATTTTGACTGTCTACGTCTAATTTCTCTAATCAATCTACGATTTTCATTTGTCTCTTGTAGTACTTGGTCATTGGTTTTTCTATCTGTCCATGGTATTCTTTGCATTTTCCTCAGAAACCACATTTCTGCAGCCATCAGATGTTTTTCTGCTTGACTGCACATTGTCCAAGTTTCACATCCATACAAAAGAACAGGCTCTATGTATCCCCTCAACACTCTTTTTCTCGTTTCAATTGACATCATTTTATTGGTCAGAATGTTTTTCATCTTGCTAAAGGCTACTTTCGCAATGGCGATTCTTGTTCTAATCTCTTCAAGGCATCTGCCATCAGATGTTATGACTGTTCCGAGATAATTGAACCGATTCACTTGTTGAAGAATATTCCCATTTACTTGTATATTACATTGTGGTACTTCGTTCTTCCTAGTGACGACCATAACCTGTGTCTTCCTACAATTTAATTCCAACCCCAGCTGCTCACTGTGTACAACCACAGCGTCTACTAATTGTTGCAGATCCTGTGCATTGTCTGCAATCAATACTGTATCATCTGCATATCTAATGTTATTTATGTTTCGTCCTCCAATGCTGATTCCATTTAGGTCTTCTACATTTCTGAAAATATTTTCACTGTATAGGGAAAAAAGATCTGGAGACATTACACATCCCTGCCTAACACCTCTCTTAATAGGTTGGTATTGTCCTACTTCATTATCAATCCTTATGGCAGCTTGTTGTTTCCAATATATGTTTTTATAAGTCTAATGTCTTTCCCATCAATTTGTAGATCTGCAAGCATATCCACAATGTTGACATGTCTAACTCTATCAAAAGCCTTTGTGTAGTCAATAAAGCAAAGATGTATATCCTTGTTTACTTCTAAAGCACGTTCAATAACTGTTCGCAGCATATACACAGCATTTACTGTACCCTTTCCTTCTACAAAACCACATTGTTCTTCCCCTATTTCAGGTTGTATTTTCTTCCTCACTCTTTGCATGATAATTCGTAACAAAATCTTTGTGATGTGACTCATTATACTAATTGTTCTATGTTGATCACATTCTAAGGCTCCTGATTTCTTTGGGATTGCAATAAATACAGAATTACATAATTCAGAAGGTATATCTCCAGTATCATATAATGTGTTCAGCAGTCTAGTGACTTGCTCTAGTCCAAATTCTTCTAGAGCTCTAATCATTTCTGTTGTGATGTTATCTGCACCGGGGGCCTTGCCAGCTTTCATATGCTTAAGAACATTTTGAACCTCCATCTTTAAAATTGCTGGTCCTTCATTATTAAATCTAATAGCATACTGTTCCTCTCTGTTATCATTATACAGGTCTTTCACATAATCTGTCCATACATGTAGAATCTGATCTTTTTCTATTATGACTTTGCCATCTTTAGTTTTTAGACAGCCTGTTGATGTACTTGTTCTTTTATTAGTAAGTTCCTGAATTCTTTTGTGCACTAATTTGGTATTTTGACTGTTGTGTTGTTTTTCAATTTCTAAGCACTTTTCCTCAAGCCATGATTCTTTTGCCTTCCTACATAATATTCTGACTTGTCTGTGAATTTCTTCATATTTGGCAGGATTATTTTTGTTGAGTCTTCTTGTTTCCATTAAGTGTAAAATTTCCTCTGTCATCCATTTCTTACGACCCACCTTCTTTAATTTTGGAATAGTTTTTTCTGCAGCCACATTGATTGAATTCTTTAACATTTCCCATTGATCATCCACATCCTGGAATAGGATCTCTAGATCAGACAATATTTCAAATCTGTTCTGTACTTCTATGTTGAATTTGTTTTGTATTTCCTTGTCATTACTCAATGTACACAAATCATATTTAGTGTTCCCTGTTGTATACTTGACTTTCTTCAACTTTATCCTCAATGTTCCTGTGAGTAGTCTGTGGTCACTATAACAATCAGCACTGGGAACTGTTTTTGCTACTGTTAGCGCGTTTCTAAATCTTCTGCTAATGAGAATGTAGTCAATCTGGTTTCTAATCCTGCTATCAGGACTCCTCCAGGTCCATAATCTTCTAGGGTGTTGCTTGAACCAGGTGTTTCCTACAATCATTTCCTGTTCTTTTGCCCACTCTACTAGTCTGTATCCTCTTTCATTTCTCTCTCCTAAACCATAGTTTCCTACTGTGTATCTATCCCCTTGATTTCCTACTTTTGCATTGAAGTCCCCTATTATGATGTTTATTTCTGAATTTTTACATTTCTTTAAGGCAGACTCTATGTCATTATAAAATTCCTCTACACTATCTTCACTGGACTCTCCTGTTGGGGCATATACTTGAATAACATTTATGTTAAAAGGTCTGCCACTCAATTTAACTAGTAGAACTCTGTCCGACACGGCCCAATATCCCTGAACAGACGTTGATGTTTTCCGGTCCAAAATTATTGCCACTCCCCTATGTCGATCCTCACCTCCAGAATAATCATCTTAAAATCTTTATGTATCTTGATGCCTGCTCCTGTCCATCTCGTTTCGCACATACCTAATATATTAATTTTTTCTCTTATGAATTTCTTGTGTTATGTTCTCTAATGTTCCGTCGTTGTTTAACGTCCTAACGTTCCATGTTCCTAATTTTAATGTCTCTGTCCTTGTCTTGCGATGATCAGTCTTTAAGCGAATCATAATAACTAGGCAATTTCAAAGAGGTAGTTTGCCGTTGCTTTCCTCTATGGCAGTGACATGGAAAGACTGGCCTGGTAAAAAACCAGGCAGGTGCATGTTGGGGGAAGTGGGTGCAAATTGCGTACGAGGAGATGGGCAAGGAAAAGGGACTTGTGTCAGAGTGCGTGATCGAAGGAAGTGCTCGGGAGAAATAATGCGTGAGAGCACGAGACACGCAGCGACAGACTATTCAGTGCTATCTGGCTGGCCTCATCGGTGATGAGTTCTACTAAGCACGAAGACGCGTGCGAAAGATGTACGCGACTTTTCTTATTGGAAAATGCGACTTGAGGTCTCATAAGTCAAAGAAGCAAGAAAATACTGCATCATGAGGAACCAACAGGACGAATCACTATCAATCAACGATACCTCTCATGGTGAGAGAGTTGCCAGAGGGATTACTGATTCGCTTTAAGGAGAGCTGATCGATGAAACGCTACAGAAGACAAGGACACTGGAGACGATCATGTATACTCGACCGGCAAGAATGGCAAACGAAGATCATAGGTCTAGGACTTCAGACAAGCCTCTTGGGAAAAATCACACATAGAGACGGATCATACTAGAGAGCGAATATTCTTGATATGCAGGTTCGCATGAGCCATGACACGGACACAGAGATACTCATAGAAAAAATTAGTTTTCATAAATCATCTTCGGAGTGTATTGCTGCATAACCAAGTTACGAGATGAAAGGGGGTTCAGGCACGCATGACATACCATGTGGTTACATGAACTATGACTTTTAAATGTAATGATATGATCCTATTCTCAGGAGTGCACTTGGATCGTTAGCAGTGGAGCGTAGATGGATTCACTAAAGTTTATGGATCACGAAAAATCATCGGTAATCGGTATGATGGTTGCGGAGGGTCTTTCTCTGAGTGTGTTGTACAGGGTGGAGATGACGTTCTACTAGTTAAGGCGAGCTGAGTCAGACACTTTACAGCGCATCAAATCGAGTTTCACGTATCACTAGCATACAACATCCGCAGAAGTAACGTCAGTGTACAGACTAGCTGTCTTAGGTTAACAGAGAAGTTCGATGCGAGCGCAAATAATATATAATATAATAATTATATAATAATAATAATATACTAATATAATAATAATAATAAAGCAGATATAGACAAATTCAAGCGAAGGAAAGAAGAAGAAATTACTATGATATGATGTGATGATGATGTGATGATTATATGATGATGATATGATGATGATGATGCTGATGATGACGATGATGAAACTGCGCGTCTCGCTAACCCCCCATTCCCCAGCTTTCGTTAATGGTGACCTACAGATTTCAGATGCCTGGAAGATACAAACAACCATAAATGTTGTTGTTGAATTGCGAGATAATGTAAAGAAATGTCCTAAGTCTATTTTATTTTAATTGCTGCTAGCCACAGCAGTACACGAAGAATCTTATCCCCAGATCAAGTGTCGCTTTAAAAAGTCGGCTTCACAATTCGACAGGGTAAAAGACTTCGTATGCCCACGGTTTTATCCCATATGGCTCGGTCTCTTTCCGCAGCGCGGAAAGAGTCGCACAAAGCATGAACTCCGTAGCGCTAGCGACGACCCATATGAGTCTCCGAAAAATTTCACCTTTTACGTTCTTAGCATGTCTTATTTTTCTCTAAATACCCGCGTTCGAAACACAGCTGCGGGCGACTTGGCAACAGACCGTTTTGCTTTGGTTTTTTTAATGAAATGGTATGGGTGCCGGTAGTTCAGAAAGCAATGGCAAACTACTGAACGTAAACTTGCCCAGGGATAACGAACAGCCAAGAATGCTCGGGTTGATTGCTACGTTCTGAAACTGATCTATGCCAAAGAATAATATACCGCCATAATCCACCTCCCATTTTGACAGAAGGACAACATATCACCATATTTGTTTTGTTTCGTGATATCTTCTGCAATTTCAATGTACAGTGAACGAACATTTACATTATAATACTTGTCCATTTGACTGTGTACCATGTTTGTTCCCAACCCTACTTTTTTTTTTGGGGGGGAGGGGGGGGGGTTAAAATCCTAACCCTTAAACAGCCTCTTTCTCCGCGAATAGTCAACCGTCCTCCATGCCATGTTAACAGCGATTCACCATCTGTATCCTCCTTCACTATAAATCTAAATAGCAGAGTATGCATACACCCATTTCATTAAGTTCCGTGGATTTAGTTATTTTTACCACAAGCTACAACAACGATTTTTTGCATTCTGATGAATTCCCCCAGATCACGAGCAACGCATGTCCATTTTCCCTGCAAAGCTGGAAATCACACGTCATGGCATCAGCATAGTAACCGATCTTTAATTGAAATTAATCGACAATTACAACTCTGTCTACATTTGTTCAGTTGCGTTAAGTGTATTTCTGTTTGGTATTTTTATTGTTCGCTTACCACAACGTTAAAAAATTTGCTTTTGCCGTGGAGTCAATGTCTTTTGTTTACATGTATCAAAGAGGGAGTATTCGGGCGGGTGATAAATCTAGCTTAGCACGAATTCAATGACTTGTTTCTTTTTGAAACCGTATTTGTATTGAAATACGATAATGCTGGGTGCAGTTAAATGCGTGGTACATAATTTTTGCTGGGTATTTTACCACAACCCCGTACTTGACTTTATGTTGTCCAATTGTTATTCGTTGTGTGGAGGCGCTTTTGAAGCTGTAGCATTTGCTGTTACTGTTTGTTGGTTAGGGACGTGGGGTGGTGCCGTGGCTTGACGTTTGTCTAGCGTCCTGGCTGTCTTCATTATTGCCTGTGTACCTTTGGGTCTGACCCCATACGGACAAACGATCACAGTCAAATTTTTAGGCTTGTGAAGGTAAAACTGTGGGCAGCTGCTATTACCGACTGACTCAGTCACAGGGCTATTAATCTGAGCCAGGGGTGGACCTAACTATAACTCTCCTTGAAGTTATCCAGGGTAGGGGTAATGGCGAAATCGAATTGGGGTGTAGGTCAGTGGGATCCTGAGCCTAAGGTATTAAGCCTCCTACCTCGTGCAGTCGTCGCGAACTGTGAAGGTTAGAATTTTCTTGTTGTCTCCGACAGACAAAATTTCATCACCTTACCGATGATTCGAAGCTGAGGCTCCAGTATGGGAGCCTGCCGTTCTGGGCACTCGTCCATCGAAATTCCCCCGTGAGAGAGGCTTTTTATAAATGATATGGGGGTCCCAGGCTGATCCAGCCTGACATCCGTACGAGGAAATATTATTGGAAGTAAATGTGGTCGGTGTGATATTCATCACGTTACTCAACGAGTGTCAATTGGTGTCATATTGATCACGTTACTCAACAAGTGTCAATTGGTGTCATACTGATCACGTTACTCAACAAGTGTCAATTGATTGTCATACTAGATCACGTTATTCAACGAGTATCAATTGGTGTCATATTGATCACGTTACTCAACGTGTGTCAGTTGGTGTCATATTGATCACGTTACTACAACGAGTGTCAATTGGTAGTCATATTTAATTACGTTACTCAAGCGAGTGTCAATTGGTGTCATATTTATCACAGTACTCAACGAGTGTCAATTGGCGTCATATTGATCACGTTACTCAACGAGTGTCAATTGGTGTCATATTGATCACGTTACTCAACGAGTGTCAGTTGGTGTCATATTGATCACGTTACTCAACGAGTGTTTAATTGGTGTCATATTGATCACGTTACTCAACGAGTGTCAGTTGGTGTCATATTGATCACGTTACTCAACGAGTATCAATTGATGTCAATACTGATCACGTTATTCAACGAGTGTCAATTGGTGTCATACTGATCACGTTATTCAAACGAGTGGTCAATTGGTGTCATATTTATTACGCTACTCAACGAGTGTCAATTGTGTCATATTTATCACATTACTCAAACGAGTGTCAATTGGCGTCATATTGAATCACGTTACTCAACGAGTGTCAATTGGCGTCATATTGATCACGTTACTCAACGAGTATCAATTGGTGTCATATTGATCACGTTACTCAACGAGTATCAATTGGCTTCATATTGATCACATTACTCAACGAGTGTCAATTGGCGTCATATTGATCACGTTACTCAACGAGTATCAATTAGTGTCATATTGATTCACGTTATTCAACGAGTGTCAATTGGTGTCATATTGATCACCGTTACTCAACGAGTGTCAATTGGTGTCATATTGATCACATTACTCAACGAGTGTCAATTGGCGTCATATTGATCACTTTACTCAACGCTAGCTGATTGGTGTCATATTGATCACGTTACTCAACGAGTATCAATTGGTGTCATATTGATCACGTTACTCAACGAGTGTCAATTGGTGTCATATTGATCACGTTACTCAACGAGTATCAATTGGTGTCATATTGATCACGTTACTCAACGTGTGTCAATTGGCGTCATATTGATCACATTACTCAACGAGTGTCAATTGGCGTCATATTGATCACGTTACTCAACGAGTATCAATTAGTGTCATATTCGTCACGTTATTCAACGAGTGTCAATTGGTGTCATATTGATCACGTTACTCAACGAGTGTCAATTGGTGTCATATTGATCACATTATCAACGAGTGTCAATTGGCGTCATATTGATCACTTTACTCAACGCTAGCTTATTGGTGTCATATTGATCACGTTACTCAACGAGTATCAATTGGTGTCATATTGATCACGTTACTCAACGAGTGTCAATTGGCGTCATATTGATCACGTTACTCAACGAGTATCAATTGGTGTCATATTGATCACGTTACTCAACGAGTATCAATTGGCTTCATATTGATCACATTACTCAACGAGTGTCAATTGGCGTCATATTGATCACGTTACTCAACGAGTATCAATTAGTGTCATATTGATCACGTTATTCAACGAGTGTCAATTGGTGTCATATTGATCACGTTACTCAACGAGTGTCAATTGGTGTCATATTTATTACGTTACTCAACGAGTGTCAATTGGTGTCATATTTATCACATTACTCAACGAGTGTCAATTGGCGTCATATTGATCACGTTACTCAACGAGTGTCAATTGGTGTCATATTTATCACATTACTCAACGAGTGTCAATTGGCGTCATATTGATCACGTTACTCAACGAGTGTCAATTGGCGTCATATTGATCACGTTACTCAACGAGTATCAATTGGTGTCATATTGATCACGTTACTCAACGAGTATCAATTGGCTTCATATTGATCACATTACTCAACGAGTGTCAATTGGCGTCATATTGATCACGTTACTCAACGAGTATCAATTAGTGTCATATTGATCACGTTATTCAACGAGTGTCAATTGGTGTCATATTGATCACGTTACTCAACGAGTGTCAATTGGTGTCATATTGATCACATTACTCAACGAGTGACAATTGGCGTCATATTGATCACTTTACTCAACGCTAGCTGATTGGTGTCATATTGATCACGTTACTCAACGAGTATCAATTGGTGTCATATTGATCACGTTACTCAACGAGTGTCAATTGGCGTCATATTGATCACGTTACTCAACGAGTATCAATTGGTGTCATATTGATCACGTTACTCAACGAGTATCAATTGGCTTCATATTGATCACATTACTCAACGAGTGTCAATTGGCGTCATATTGATCACGTTACTCAACGAGTATCAATTGGTGTCATATTGATCACGTTATTCAACGAGTGTCAATTGGTGTCATATTGATCACGTTACTCAACGAGTGTCAATTGGTGTCATATTGATCACATTACTCAACGAGTGTCAATTGGCGTCATATTGATCACTTTACTCAACGCTAGCTGATTGGTGTCATATTGATCACGTTACTCACGAGTATCAATTGGTGTCATATTGATCACGTTACTCAACGAGTGTCAATTGGTGTCATATTGATCACGTTATCAACGAGTATCAATTGGTGTCATATTGATCACGTTACTCAACGTGTGTCAATTGGCGTCATATTGATCACATTACTCAACGAGTGTCAATTGGCGTCATATTGACCACGTTACTCAACGAGTGTCAATTGGCGTCATATTGATCACGTTACTCAACGAGTGTCAATTTGTGTCATATTGATCACGTTACTCAACGAGTGTCAAATGGAGTCATATTGACCACGTTACTCAACGCCCGCTGATTGGTGTCATATTGGCCACGTTACTCAACGTGGCTTCGCTGTGTCGAAGAGGTTACGAACGCAATTCTTAATCCCGCATACCGCGCTCGAAACACAGCTGAGGGCGATTTGGAAGCAGACCGCCTTGCGCTTGTATTCATACAATCGTATGAGTTGTTCAGAAAGCAATGGCAAACTACTAAACGTGAACTTGCCAAGAAATCGCAATCGCAAATAACCAAAAAATGTTGAGATTGACTTCAACGTCCTGTATAGGATATGTAACTAACACAAAGACTGCCGATTTGTGTATACAAATATTAGGCTAGCACCATACATCTCATGTGTCTGAAGGCGTGGATATGAGACCTTTATTTTATTGATACCTTATTTGCAAAAAAAAAGCGGCAACGTGGTAAAGGAAATGAGGCCTTTATTTTAGTGTTACCTTATTTGCAAAAAAGCGGCAACGTAGTAAAGGAAATGAGTCCTTTATTTTAGTGTTACCTTATTTGTCGTTCAGAAAGCAGTGGCAAACTACTGAACGTAACACTTGCCTAGTACAGCAATCCATCCATCCATCATGTGCCATGCCGGTAAGCGTGGGCGGTCATGTTCTGCCATCTCACTCGATCACCAGAGTCGTGGATCAGCTCCGTGTTTCTGTCTCGACCATGCCACAAGGCCAAGCCATCCAGGTACTTGCTTCTAGGTCTTCCCCTTGGTCTGTTCCCTTCGATCTTACCAGTTGTCACCAATGTTCTCCAAGTCATTTCTTCTCATAACATGCCCAAAAAATTGTGACTGTCTACGTCTAATGTCTCTAATCAGTTTACGATCTTCATTTGTTTCTTGAAGGACTTGTTCATTGGTCTTTCTGGCTGTCCATGGTATTCTTTGCATTTTCCTCAGAAACCACATTTCTACAGCCATTGTCCAAGCTTCACATCCGTATAAAAGTACAGGTTCTATGTAGCATCTCAACACTCTTTTTCTCGTTTAATTTGACATTTTTTTTATTGGTCAGTATGTTTTTCATCTTGCTAAAGGCTACTTTTGCCATGGCGATTCTTGTTCTAATCTCTTCAAGGCATCTCCCATCAGATGTTATCACCTATTCACTTGTTGAAGAATATTCCCATTTACTTGTATATTACACTGTGGTATTTTGTTCTTCCTAGTGACGACCATAATCTGTGTCTTGTTATAGTTTAATTCTAACCCTAGTTGTTCACTGTGTGTAACAACCGCATCTACTAAATTTTGCAGGTCCTGTTCATTGTCTGCAATCAAGACTGTATCATCTGCATATCTAATGTTATTGATGCATTGACCCCCAATCAATAGCAGCTAAAAAAAATGCTGGTGTTGTAAGGGTTCCGCAACAACAACAACAACAACAATTTTATTTGGAAAAAAGACGGCAACGTAGTAACGGAAATGAGACCTTTATTTTAGTGTTACCAGTATTTGCAAACATACGGCAACGTAGTAAAGGAAATGAGTCCTTCATTTTATTGTTACCGTATTTGCAGGTCTCTCTGGTCTAGAGGTTACACAACTTTCTCCGTAATCTCGTATACTCTCGTAAGTAACGTGACGTTGCGCGAGAATTGGAAGCGGTTCTCTCCGCGTCGGTAACTTACGGGGTATTTGAGCCGGTCGCTCAGAAAGCAATGGCAAACTACTGAGCGTAATCTTGCCAAGAAATCAACAATCAGCTGAAAGATGCTGATGTTGATAGCGATGTCCTGTAAAGGATATGCGGAAAAAAAAATATTTGCATGAAGACGGCAACCTAGTAAGAAATGAGCGCTAGGCTTAAAGTTCTTGTGAGCTGATGACGAGATAGATGGTGCAACCATACACCGGCACTAAGTTGACTTCTCGTTCAGGACAGCGATGACAAACTGCTGAACGTACAGTAGTCCAGAAAATCTACCTGGACATATTGATGGTAATATTCGGGTACTTGAAGAGACGCCCCTGGAATGATCGACTGCGCGCGCGTGTGTGTGTGTGTGTGTGTGTGTGTGTGTGTGTGCGCGCGCGTGCGGGACTTATATCTCTGGAATGCATCAAGCATTTCCAGGGGACACGAGTGCATCATGACACGGCCGTCTTTCTTCATGTCGTACCAGAACTGCTTGGTCAGGAGTGTGTATATGTTCATATGTATGAGTGTGAATGAGGGTGAAGTGGTCAAGCCGCATGCCATGTGTTCCGAAGGAGATCGGTTCGTTCTAAGGTTCACCTGTTTACGAGTGTGACATCTACGCAATCCTCTGGGACGATGAGTTCGTGCTGTGTGCAACGCTTTCGGCAGGCCGCGCTGGGAAAAGAGACAGAGCTGTTTAAGGCAAATCGCGTTGCATTTATGTGGACACCATTGAAACATCTTGGTTCCGTCGCCTAGCTATTGAGTTAAGTGCGTGGAGCGACACTGTGAGCTGTTAATGTCATGTGGTATGCTTTTACATCTGTCCGTTGTTGTTTGTATAGTAAACATGTATAAGAAACATGGCGGACAGCCGGTTGCAATAGTACCTGGTTTTTCCTTATGCAATAATATGTATGCAACTGCTGGTTTTTTAGTGACTGCCGCTTCCATTGACGATGAACTGTAATTATAGTGTGTGTGTGTGTGAGGGGGGGAGGGGGGGGTGCGTGCGTGTGTGTGTGAGTGTGTGTGTGTGTGTGTGTGTGTGTGTGTGTGTTGACAAACACTAGGGCAGACTCAATACACAGAACAAGCACTGAATAATGTCCATGATGTTCCTAAAGTACAAAGCCTGTACAAAGTACAAGACTGTTCCCAATATTGCTCTATGCCATTATCTAGTGTGTCTAACGGTCTACAATGAATAACAATTGATGTGGAACATGTCAAGTGTTCAAACTTTCCACTTTTAATTCTCAAATATAATGCATCTTGTCTTAACTACTACTACTACTTCTACTACTACTGCTACTACTACTACTACTACTACTACTACTACTACTACTACTACTACTACTACTACTACTACTACTACTACTACTACTACTACTACTACTACTACTACTACTACTACTACTACTACCACTACTACTATTAACATTCCCCTCCTCCCTATGCTCCTTTTCTCCTCCCTCCCCCCGCCTCTCCTCCCCATCTTTCTTCTTCTCCTTCAAAGTATTCGTTTGAGGCCGACATTACTGCAATTAAAATCTGCACGTACCTGTTGGCGGTTTTGTGATCTATTGGGCAATTTCACGTTCAGTAGTTTGCCATTGCTTTATGAACGGTAAGTCAAAATTTAAATCCAAATGACCTGCGTGTGACAGGATCCCACTATCCCGCAGTCAGAGGAGAAAGGTTAAGTACGAGCGTCGGTCGTTCAGAAAACAATGGTAAAATTATTTTTTTTAGCATATCCTTTACAGGACTTAGCTGTCAACACCAGCATCTTTCAGCTGTATGTTGATCTCTTGGCAAGATTACGCCCAGTAGTTTGCCATTGCTTTCTGAGCGGCCGGCTCAGTATCCCGCAAGTCACGAGCGGGAGTCGAACCGCCTCAGCTCTCGCTCCGCTACGAGACTCTGCGTGATAAACGGGATTACAGAGAGAAAGTGTTGTAACCCCACAGCCAGAGAGACCGGCAATGGTAAAATACTGGACGTAAAAGTGCATTGAAAATTCACAGGCAGCTAAAAATGTTGGCGTTGAACATCGCGTCCTGTAAAGGACATACAACAAGCAATCTTTGGTCTCGTATTTTCCCCCACATAAGGCTAGTTTACCTATTTCCTCCTTTCACATAAGGCTAGTTTACCTATTTCCTCCTCATATAAGGCTAGTTTACTATTTCGCACATAAGGCTAGTTTACCTATTTCCTCCTCTTCTGTTGGCGGCTCTCTGGCGAGCAGGTTACTAAGCATTGCGCTGGTTTTCGTTTAATAATATGAGTGACAGTCGTTAAGAAAAAAAAGTCGCTTTAAAAGTCGACAGGGTCGACTTCATTGCACCGGGTTTTATCCCATATGGCTCGGTCTCTTTCCGCAGCACGGAAAGCGTCGCACAAAGCACGAAACTCCGTAGCTTTTAGCGACGACCCACAGGAATCTCCGAAACATTTAACTCGTAAACCGAAGGACGCGGCCCGGAATCGAACCCACAACCTTGGAAGCACGAGTCAAACGGCTTGACCACTTCGCCACAGGACTCCGTTAAGAAATCGATGACAAACTACTTACTGAACATAAATTTGCCAGAGAAATCATAGTAAAAAATGCTGGATTGACTGTGGTTCCCTGTAAAGATATGCAACAAACATTTGACTGTTGACGAGCTCCGAAAATTTCAAGAAATAAATGGGGAGAACCGTTGAGACCACTAAGACGATTACATAAATAGACATACATAGTATTATTTGGCGTTATTTTTTTTTAATTCTTTTTTATGTTATTCTTGTAACGCGTCAAGCTCTCAATGCCTGGGGATTTATTTTGTTCTGTGCCCACGATATTCTTAACACTTTTCTCCAAAGCCACATCTCCGCTTCATTCAGGTTCCCCCGTCGTTTCATTGCTCATCGTCTCATAGTTTCATCAACTCAAAAGCACTGCCCACACACTACCTTTCCAGTAAGCGCATTTTCTCCATCGTCGTGATATTTTAGATCTTGTAAGCAATATGATGTTAACTGATCAATGTACCTCAGCTGACGGAATGGATAAGAACGCGTATTCTTAAACATCCTGTGCGCTGATGCCGAGGTAAGGGCTTCGACCCCAACACCGAACAGTTGGACTAAAATGTTGACATATCGTCCTTGACTTGAGGACGTAAATTACAAGTACCTCTAAAGTCGGAGTTGGTTCGCCTGATGGCAAGGGACATTGTTAATAGGGAAAGCTAATCCACAGACAAACTTCAGTCCAGCACTAATAGTAGTCTTTATGGACAACGCTTGAGCTCAAAGCCAGCGAGCGCAAAATAAAAATAAAAACATCAGTTTTTGTGACCTCTGAAGCGAGGATAGCCATCACACACAAAACATTCCTTTCTCCGCCTTACTTTATAGTTATACTATCCTCTGGTGTTCTCGTTTGATCTGTTTGGTATTCATGGATAGCTGTCGGAGTGGCGGAAACGATAAGAGAGCACTGGCTCTTAAACTTCCGGTGCGCAGATCTCGGGGGTAGAAGGGTCAACCCATAGGCCGGTCAGTTTGGACTTCAACGTTGACTTCTCGTTCAGACAGCAATGGCAAACTACTGAACGTAACAATGTCTGGAACAGTGGTTCTCAACCTTCTTTGGCCAATGCATCCTTCACCATATTTTCAGAACGTCATTCCCCCCCCCCTCTTTCGTATTTCCTCCCAATAAATTCACCCCCCCCCCCCCTTCCCCAACTGAGTATACGTAAACCTGGAAGCTAAATTAAATAATACATAGTAGGACAAGTTTAGACGTCTACATAAAACGTGATTTGCGGGTCTACTTACGTTATAAAATGAATTTCAGAAGAACGAGAAGTACAGAACCGTTAATATGGAGGGAAAAAACAGTATCAATTATCGGTTCTTGTATTGAGGCGATCTTGAAATAATCTTAATTCTTCTCTGGAACACCCTAAAATTCCCCACTGGGGAGGAATTCCCGACCAGTTGAGAACCACTGGTCTAGAAAGTAAATTTGGGATTGGGGTTATCGCAACGTCACTGCAAACTAACATGCAACATTTCAGTATTGAAAAATATTATTTTATTATTTTTTTGGGGGGGGGGGGTGGAGAGAGAGAGAGAGAGAGAGAGAGAGATGAGAGAGAGAGACTGAGAGATGAGAGACGAGAGAGCGAGAGAGAGAGACTGAGAGAGAGAGAGAGAGAGAGAGTTATTTGTTATTTGTGCCAACTGCTTCGAGCGGAAGAGTGCAATTGGGAGGGTACAAGCCTTATCCTGGTGTGAGGAATGCAACCTAAAGACTAAATGTCATGGCAGGGACATACCAGGACCTAAGCCTTGGTGTGGTAACTGGTCTAGGATCGAAGCTCCGACAGGCTGGACAGTTAAGCATTGCTTTGCTGATCCAACAGCTTCTGCAGCTTGTCTTGTTCCAGACGTATTGGTGTCATCTTTCCTCTGGAGTAAACTAGAAAGGCCGAGAGAGGGATCATGCTGCATGGGCAACACATGGTCTCTAAATTCAGCCCAGGCTTTGTGTTATGGAGAGATAACCCCATTTTACAAACTATCGTCTGTCAAGACGGCAAGGTGCCAGTCGGTCAGTCGTGTACTAGCATGCAGTCACTTGCTGCGAGACCTACCTCGTCTTACAGATGAGGAAACTGTGACAGAGATTGTCACTCTCGCACTGGACTATACAGTCACCAGCGATGCTGCAGGTACCTCCCCAGCGCACAACCTCTATAGCCTACAGGAATGATAGAGGCCTACTACTACTATGTACTAGCGTATGCTGCCCTTGTTAGTTAGTTACTTGCATATCCTTTTACAGGACGTAGCAGTCAACCCCAGCATGTTTGTGATTCCTGCGCAAAGTTTACGTTCAGTAGTGAGCAATTACTTTTCCGAACGACTGACCTCTTATTTTGTGTGGAAACCAACGCAAGGCGGTCTGCTTCCAAATCGCCCGCAGCTGTGCTTCGAACATGATATGCAGAATTACGAATTGCATTCGTAACCCCTTCGCCACAGAGCCGATTGTTGACCTTTTACATACGAGAGGACTTCAAATGAAAACCTTAATTTTTTTAATTTTTTTTTTTTTTTTTTTTTTGGGGGGGGGGGGGGGGGGGGGTGTGAATATATTCTACAAAAGTAAAACCAAATGTATCATTTTATCATTTTTTGATATAGTCACCACTGCGTTCAATGTAAGTCCTCCAACGCCTATAGCGTACTTGTATTCCTGAGGCAAAAAAAATTTTCTGCGGTCACTACTCGGTGACTCAAGTCTTGAACACTCTGTCACAGATGTTACGCCGTTTTGAGACTTCCTAATCCACTCATACACTTGCTGGACTGACAGGCATGCATCGGCATAGTGGAACTTCATTCGCGGATGAATTTCTGTAGGTTTCACCACTTCACTGATCAAAATATGGAAAACAGAACGCTGCTCTAATTTGGTGCTTGTCAAAGGTGGGGCAGTCATCTTTAAATTGTCCTTATGGCGTCGTCGTGTTCGTCTGCACAATGATGTCACGTGCTGAACACTCTTGACATCATTTAAACAACAATATTGACAAGTTACAAGACAATTTCATGGTTATTATAATTTCTATCACACTTTTTAGGTTTTCATGTAAAGCCCCCTCGAATTTTTTTTTTTTTTTTTTTTTTTAGAAACTTAAGTTGTCTTCATAAACAGTATATCTCCTGTTATGTATCTGTTTACGCCCAGTGCGTAATTTGAGTGATTTGAACTACTTTGCGGCATAAGATGTACGCCATTCTAGGACTGGAAAAATTACACTCATTCACATCTAATGGCATTTCGTTTTATGTTTTATTTCTACAACATCGATTCGTTTAATGTTTGTTGCCTACATTAAAATGTTTACTTCACCCAGGTGCAGTGACCGAAGTGGAATCAAATACCGTCAGAAGAATTAGTTGATCGGTAAGTAGGTGACTGGATTTAACTTTAAGTTTATTTCTTTGTACTTATCGTCAGAACTTATCTGTGTAATCTAGTGTATGCATTGCCAGTTTTGTTATATGTGTGTGTACTTTTCAACAATTATTGTTTACACACAGTATATTCGCGACGTTGGTATACTAGAGATAGTATTATTCCATTTATTGTTATACTATAGACATGTTCGTCCACGTACCTTTACAAGAAAATGGATTTTTCTCAACGTCTCCTACCCACCCCACCCCACCCCCAGATACAGTATATGTCTTGTATGATAGATACAATAATTCTTTTATAAGCCTATATTTATAAGCGTAGTAGCTGTGTCAGATAGAATTCTATTAGTAAAATTAAACGGAATACCTTTTAAAATAAATGTCATTCAAATATATGCTCCAACAAGTGAATGCAGTGAAGAAAGTATAGAGGAAGTTTATCTTGACATGGGGACTGCTTAGAAAAACTGTAAAAAAATCAGAAATAAATATCATAATGGGTTATTTCAACGCAAAAGTGGGACATCAAGGCGATGGATGCAGTGCAGGCAACCATTGTTTGGGAAACCGAAACGAAAGAGGATACAGACATGCGTTAACAGTCGTAAAAACAGTTCCCAATGTAGGCTGTTACAGTGATCACAGATTAATTACAGGTACATTGAGGGTAAAGTTAAAGAAAGTCAAGTATACAGCAAGAAACACTAAATATGATTTCTGCAAATTTAAAACCGAAAAGGAAATACAAGATAATTTTAACATAGGATTAAAGAATAAATTTGATATATTGTCTGATCTATAGATCCTTTTTCAAGATGTGGATGATCAATGGGAAATCTTCTTCTTCTTTGCGTTCATCCGGAGTGATTTTTTTTTCAGATGTGACTGCGGTGTGTCTGGTTAGGCACCCTTGGGTCGAAACCCTTAGGCCAACACATCCGACTTTTAGCGTGCATTTTTGACCAGGTTAGCATTCCTGGGAGACTCTCACTTTTGTGGTACTGTCCACCTCCCAGCTGGTCAAGTTGGAACAGTCGAAGACTGCACGGTCATCCCTCAAATGAAGGCAGGGACAGTCCATAGCATTTTCCGCCATCCTGGGTGGCTTCCATAATTGCAGAGCCGACACATAACGCTCTGGTGCTGGGCTCACCGAGGGAATCGTCACGTCCTGCTCATGGCTGCTTTAATTCCTCACTTCAATATATTGGGCATTTCGTTCGCCCCGGGCCGTTCCCGCACAAACCAGACAGGTCTGCAGACGGTATCCACTCAGCGAGTTTTCGGACATGTGCTTGTCGTTGCGCCCGTCAGAGCTGTTCCAGGCACGACAGACATTCGGAAAACTACCTAGTCAGAGCTGTTCCGAACAAGAGCGGCATTCGGAAACTAGGTAGTCAGAGCTGTTCCTAGCACGAGAGACATTCGGACGAGACATTTCACTCGGACGTAAATGCGTAGTGCCAATTTTTAGTTTGCCACCCGTAGGACGGCACTTCCGACTTCAGCAGGCATTTTTTAATGAGGTTAGCCTTCCTCGGGTTTCGAGGCACGTTAGACTTATTGTTGTGATGTCGCCCACATCTCAGCTGGTCAAGATAGAACGATCATCGACATCACGGTTAACCCTCAAGGGAAGGCAGGGGCAGACCATGGGCCTATCCAAGGCTATCCAAGGAGGCTTCCATAATTGCAGAGCCGGCACATATTGCTCTGAGACTGGGCTCACCCAAGGAGTTGCGACGTCCTGCTCATGGCTGCTTTAGTTCCTCACTTCCATGTGTTGGGCATCTCGCTTGCCACTGGTCGCTCAAGCACACACCAGGAACGGTCAGACTGCGGGCGACATCCACTCGGTAAGCTTTTGCTTTTGACTTCGGACCACGCAATGGATTCGCTAGCCGTGCGTTCCATTTCGTGTTATTGAGACGTTTTTTCACTTTTGTCTACACTCTATGAGTTAGATACAGACAGTTTTCGTAGCCATTTCATTCGACTGGGACACTTTCTGCATTTTTATTCTCGCTCACGAGGTAGGCTACATGTGCTGCCGGCTCAGCACCTTACCTCCGTGCAGCAGTGAACGAGAAACGGCCAGGCCCTCTCATCCGGGAATCCGTCATATCCCCCAGCTGAGAGCCTTCGAACAAGTATCAGAACTGGGCATGTAGCGTGCTCAGTATCCCACATCTATTTTTCGGTAGGTGGGTATCGGCCCGGCTCTCACGGGTTTGTGGCTTAGAGGCCTTTAGCCTAAACCCTCGACAGAGAGCCTTAGAGTATTGTCCGGACCAAGAACTTCTGCCTTCGTGTGCCTGATTTTAAACTTTTGACTGCTATCCTCAGTCTACCTGCAGAGCAGCAGGTTGTGTCTCTCTTAGTCTGGCCCCTATCCCATAAGCTGTCCGATATGTAGTTTTCATCCATCGGCAAGCACATAGGGTCGATGTGACACGCAAGCTCCCCCACCACGACAAGGTGGAGACACATCGGGGGAGGATCAATGGGAAATGAAGAATTCGATCAGTTTGGCTGCAGGAAAAAAAATTATTCCAAAATTAAAGAAAGTGGGTCGTAAGACATGGATGACTGAAGAAATTTTACAACTAATGGAAACAAGAAGACAGAGCAAAAATAATCCTACCAAATATGAAGAATTTCACAGAAAAGTCGGAACATCATGTAAGGAGGCAAAAGAAGCAAGGCTCGAGAAAAATTGCATAGAAATTGAAAAACGACACAAGACGTTGTGAGAAGTCCTGATCGTTCGGGTCCACATCGATTGACGGACGTCAGTCGCGGCGATTGGGCAATCTTGAGCATAGCCTACGATGGGTGACGTTGTAATATTCTGTTATGATAATTTGGCGTGTCCAGCGTGTGCCGCGTGGTTACACACCCGCTTCACATGCCAGTGATCCGGGGCTTGTTTCCGGATCCGGTCAGGGATATGCACTACTGACGAGCTCAAACGAGAGCGAAACTCGAGTATAGTGCTTCCATATTGACGTGGATAGGCCTTAGGTTCATACCAGAATACGATTAGCGTTGCCAGTGGTGGGTTGTGCTCAATATTTAAATTTCAAATCCCGAAACAACCAAATAATCAATTTGATTATTGCTCACTGGATTTTAGGAGGCCTGGTGTTCCTTGCCAGTGAGAAGTCCTGATCGTTCGGGTCCACATCGATTGACGGACGTCAGTCGCGGCGATTGGGCAATCTTGAGAATAGCCTACAATGGGTTACGTTGTAATATTCTGTTATGATAATTTGGCGTGTCCAGCGTGTGCCGCGTGGTTACACACCCGCTTCACACGCCAGTGATCCGGGGCTTGTTTCCGGATCCGGTCAGGGATATGCACTACTGACGAGCTCAAACGAGAGCGAAACTCGAGTATAGTGCTTCCATATTGACGTGGATAGGCCTTAGGTTCATACCAGAATACGATCAGCGTTGCCAGTAGTGGGTTGTGCTCAATATTTAAATTTCAAATCCCGAAACAACCAAATAATCAATTTGATTATTGCTCACTGGATTTAGGAGGCCTGGTGTTCCTTGCCAGTGAGAAGTCCTGATCGTTCGGGTACACATCGATTGACGGACGTCAGTCGCGGCGATTGGGCAATCTTGAGAATAGCCTACGATGGGTACGTTGTAATATTCTGTTATGATAATTTGGCGTGTCCAGCGTGTGCCGTGTGGTTACACACCCGCTTCACATGCCAGTAATCTGGGGCTTGATTCCGGATCCGGTCAGGGATATGCACTACTGACGAGCTCAAACGAGAGCGAAACTCGAGTATAGTGCTTCCATATTGACGTGGATAGGTCTTAGGTTCATACCAGAATACGATCACCGTTGCCAGTAGTGGGTTGCGCTCAATATCATAATAGGATTTTACATGTATGGTCAGGTTATGTGAAAAATCTTTATGATGATAACAGAGAAAAGCAGTTTGATATTCAAAATAAAAATGAAAGACCATCAATTTTTGAAGATGGAGGTTCAGAATTGCTCTTTAACCATATGAAAACTGGCAAGACCCCCTGTTCAGACAGCATCACAACAGAAATGATTAATGCTTTAGACGAATATGGTCAATAAAGTTACAAGACTGCTGAATACAATATAAGATACTGGAGATATACCTCACGAATTATGTAATTATATATTTATTGCAATCCCAAAGATATCAGAAGCCTTAGTATGTGATCAACATCCAACAATAAGGATAATGAGTCACATCACGAAGATTTTGCAAGGAGATACCATGCTAAGAGTTAGGAAGAAAACACAACCTGAAATAGGAGAAGAACAATGTGAGTTTGTAGAAGGTAAGGGCACAGAAAATGCTGTGTATATGCTGCGAACAGTAATTGGACGTTCTATAGAAGTAAACAAAGATCTACACCTTGGCTTTATTGACTACACAAAGGCTTTCTTCTTCTTCTTCTTCTTCTTCTTCTTCTTCTTCTTCTTCTTCTTCTTCTTCTCTTCTGCGTTCATCCGGAGTTTTTTTCTCCGGACGTGATTGCGTTGTGCCTGTTTACAGCAGAGCTGCGTTCTTGCGCCGTTAGGCCGACACATCCGACTTCTGCCGGCATTTGTTGACCGGGTTAACCTTCCCGGGACACAAAGGCTTTCGATAAGGTGAGACGTGTCGACATGATAAGAATGCTAGAAGATCTACAAATTGATGGAGAAGACCTTAGACTTGTAAAAGACATATATTGGAAACAACAAGTTGCCATAAGAATTGATAATGAAGTAAGTCAATGTCAGCCTATTAAGAGAGATGTGAGACAGGGATGTGTAATGTCTCCAGATCTTTTTTTCCTGTACAGTGAAAATATTTTCATAAATATAGAAGATATGGAAGGAATCCACATTGAGGGACGATATATTAATAATTTTAGATATACAGATAATATAGTCTTGATTGCGAACAATGAACAGGACCTGCAACATTTAGTAGATGCGATTGTTGCACACAGTGAACAATTAGGGTTAGAATTGAATAGTAAGAAGACACAGATTATGGTCGTCACTGGGAAGAAGGAAATACCACAATGTAATATGCAAGTAAATGGGCATATTATTAAACAAGTGAATCGGTACAGCTATCTCGGAACAGTCATAACATCTGATGGGAGGTGCCTTGAAGAGATTAGAACAAGAATTGCCATTGCGAAGGTAGCCTTTTGCAAGATGACAAACATACTGACCAATAAAAAGATATCAATTGAAACGAGAAAAAGAGTGTTGAAGTACTACATAGAAGCTGTACTTGTGTCTAAATGTGAAGCGTGGGCAATGAACACATTTAAAAACACCTGACGGCTGTTGAAATAGTTTCTCAGGAAAATGCAAAGAATACCATGGACAGACAGAACAACCAATGAACAAATCCTTTAAGAAACAAATGAAGATCGTAAACTGATTAGAGACAGACGTAGACAGCCACAATTTGTGGGCATGTCATAAGAAAAAATTAATTGCAGAACTTGGTGACAACTGGCAAGATCGAAGGGAAGAGACCAAGGGGAAGACCGAGAAGTAAATATCTGGATGGCTTGGCCACGTGGCATCATAGAGACAGAAACACGGAGCTGATCCACGACTGTGGTGATAGAGTGAGATGGCAAAACATGACCGCCCACGCTTATCGGCATGACACATGATGGATGGATGGAGACTATGGTACTAAAGAATTATGTTTATCGACGTTTGATTTTCTTCTTCTTTAGACCGTATATTTCTACGGGTGTGGAGATGGTATTCATTTATAGATTGTTATACTAGAGACGCCGGTCTCTCTGGCTGAGGGGTTATACCACTTTCTCCGTAATCCCGTTTATCCACGCAAGGTCTCGCAGCGAGGCGAGAACTGGAAGCGGTTCGACCCACGCTCGTGACTTGCGGGATAATGAGCCGGCCGCTCAGAAAGCAATGGCAAACTACTGAGCGTAATCTTGCCAAGAGATCAACATACAGCTGAAAGATGCTGATGTTGACAGCGATGTCCTGTAAAGGATATGCAAAATATTTTTTATTTATACTAGAGACAGTATATTTGTTCCCGCTTCTTTACTAGAGATATTATATTCTCGAAAATACTGGGGTTGATTGCGACGTCCTATAAAGTAAATGCACTAACTTTTAATTAGAAACCTGATTAGTTTGTTTTCGTTTATGCGAGTTAGTTGCATATCTTTCTTACTGGACGTGAAGACAATCCCAGCATTCTTTGGCTGTTTGTGATTTCTTGGCAAAGTTTACTTTCAGTAGTTTGCCATTGTTTCCTGAACGGCCGACACTCATACCATTGTATGGGAAACAACGCAAGGCGGTCTGCTGCCAAATCTCCCGCAGATGTGTTTCGAACGTGGTGTACGGGATTACGAATTCGTGTATGCAAGTGTGTATATGTTTGTTTACTTATAATGTATTTTAAAAGTTAGTTGCATGTGTTTTGCATAACGTCGCAATCAACCCCCAACAATTATTGGCTGTTTTAGATTTTCTAGGCGACTTTACGTTCAGCAGTATACAATTGCTGTCTGAACGGCTCATATTATTGTGAAATTCAAAGCAAAGCTATCAGCTCCCAAATCGTCTGTAGTTGACTTTAAACCAAGTTTGTCGTAAATGTGAACCTACGTTCACCACCCATAAGTTACAGCCGCCGACATTTATAACATTTAAAAAAGGTTTAAAGGCACATTCATTCATTCATTCATTCATTCATTCATTCATTCATTTATTTCATTCATTCATTCATTTATTCATGTCCCTTTCAGAACTTCGCTCCCATAACAACCTTCCGGAAAACTTCTCGGTCATAAGAAAGATGTCCCGCGTCATATACACCCATCTGGAGATAATTTGCCACATCATGAACGCATCTTCTCTTTGGCCTTCCACTTCTTCTCTTCCTTGTTATATACTGATCCCTCCAAACTTTCTTTGTTTTATCGTCTTTAATATCCAGCCGTCTTCAGTATTCAGCTCTTGTCATATGGATGCATTTGTTCTTTTCTGTGTACAAGATAGTCTTAGAACCTGTTTATAACATTTATATTCAAGGCATTTATGCGCTGTTAAGCTTCTTTAATAAGTGTCCAGGTCTCACAGGCGTATGCTGTAATGGGAAAGATGCATGCTCTTAAATATCTAACTTTTGTATTTCTATCTGTCCCTTCCACAATGTAGTCAGTTGTTTTAGTTTTTGAAGACCAATATATTAGGAACATTCATTTGAAACCCGTTCCAATGGCTTTATTACAAAAGCATGAAAGAAACATTAACAGGTGTGGTAGAATTAAACAAAGCATTCATATTGAATGAATTATGCACCATGGGTTGGTCAGAAGAAGTCGCCGTAGGCATTCAGGCAAGCATCCCATTGCTTAGGTAGGCGGCGAATGCCGTCCGCAAAAAAGGATTGTGGTTGCTCACTGAACCAAGTGTTTACTGCGTTCATTACGTCTGCATCTGTGTGAAATCGTTGCCCCTTGAGAGCTTTTTTTTAGAGGTCCGAACAAATGAAAATCACATGGTGACAAATCAGGACTATAGGCTGGATGTTGCAGAATTTCCCACTTCTTCCTTGCTAATGCTTCCTGCACAATCTTTGCGACATGCGGACGAGCATTATCGTGCAACAAAATCACACCGCGAGAAAGCATGCCGGGTCGTTTATTCTTGATGGCTTTTTGCAGCTTGTCTAGTGTTTGCAAGTAGTGGGTAGAGTTGATGTTGACACCAGGTTCTTTAAAGTCGGCCAATAATAGCCCTTCATGGTCAAAAAATGCGCTCAGCATAACCTTACCAGCGGAAACCTGTAACTTGAATTTTTTTGGCTTTTGGTGATCCAGCATGCTTCCGTTATATGCTCTCTCTTTTGCTGCTCGGCTCAAAGTGGTGACACCATGATTCATCGCCTGCCACTATGCGGAAGAGAAATGCATCACCCTCCACTCTGTAACGCAGCAAGTGGTTCAAACACCATCCCATGCGTTCCTCTTTTTGGTGGTCGGTCAACATCCGTGGTACCCACTGTGAACACACCTTCCGATATTGCAGTTTCTTACGAACGACCTTTTGAATTGTCCCAATTGACACATCAAATTCTTTCGCTAGCGAACGTATGCTTCGACAACGGTTCATCTGTACTGCTGCATCAATTTTGGTGATGGTTTTTTCTGTTGCAACAATATGCGCTTGACCCGGCCGTCGAAGATCTGTCGTGAACTGACGTCCTTTCCGAAACATTCGTGCCCAGTCTGTCACTGTTGTCTTCGACACACATTTGTTACCGTACGCTGCCTGCATTCTTCGATGAATGTCCACTGGTCGACATCCTTCAAATGAAAGAAACTGAATCACCGCTCTTTGAGCTTCTTTGGACGGATTTTGGATCAACCCGGCCATTTTCTCAACGGTCAGAAACAGAACCTATGCATCATGGGACGATAAGCACGTGCTCTTTTATTCATTGGTCAGTACTTATCACATGACTATGACATGATCATGTTCAACGTACGCAATTACGCGCGGTGCGGCACGAACAGGATTTCAAATGAACGCCCTAATATATTTGAACTTTAATTACCTTCATTGTGTCACCATTGTTGGTAATTAATGACCCAATATATTCGACATTTTCCACTACCTCCAATCTTTCCTTATTAACGTATATTCTTTCTCCATAGTAGTTTTATCTGTATGCATTATCTTTGTTTTTGCTATGTTAAGATATAAGTTGTGATTTTCACTATTTTCTTGGGTTGAAGTTATTTGCTTTTCTATACCATTTTGTGATGTGGATAGTAATAATGTATCATCAGCATACCGATTCTCTTGTATTTCATGGCAACCGATATTTAGAGCATCTTATTGCTCCTTGGTTATATCTCTCTGACACTTTTCATTATATTTTTGGCATACAGGAATACAGGTTAAACAAATAAGAGGACAGCACACAGCCTTGACGGACTCCTTGCATGATGTCAAACCAATCTGATGTCTCGCCATCTATTCAAACTGCTGATTGTTGGTCTAGATAAAGCATTTTTATGAGTCGTACTGCTTGTGATGGAAAGCCCATTTTCCTCATGGTTTCCCAAAATTTCTGATGTTGTACATAGTCAAATGCCTTTGAATTATCTACAAAACATGACAATAGGTTTACATTAAATTTGCCACCTTCTCTATTATTAAACGCATATTGAGTATGTGATCTCTTCTTCCATTTCCTTGTGAAGTCTTTCCATTATTATTTTTTTTATTAAATATAATTTTACTTGCATGACTGATCAGGGCAACAGTTCTATAGTAGGTGCATAATTTCAGGTTGCCCTTTTAAGTATTGGAATTAAGATAGTTCTCTTCCAGTCTTTCGGCCATATACAATATTTCCATATCTCTTTTACATTTACATAATGCGTGATAGATTTGTTTGCTGTCTTCTCCTCCCGCTTTAATTATTTCTGCTGATATCTCATCACTTCCATTCCATTCTTCAGGTGCTTTATTTCCCACACTATTTCATCTACTGAAGGTTTAGGTTCTGTCTCTGCTGTCGTTGGTTCTTGTATCTTGTTCATATCCTCACAATCATGTATATCATTCATTCCACTGCAGTATTCGTGCCATCGTTCTATAATTTTTCTAGATTCTGTTAGGGTATTTTCCAACGTGTCACAGATGACATTTAATTGAAGTTAACAATTGTTGTCAATAATTTCATTTCCTTGAACGTTTCGTAATCTCTCACATTCGTATGATATTACTCTATTCTAGTACAACAATCCTGTATATATTGGTCTTTGTCCCTTCTTGTATTAAGGGCACATTGCACCGGGTTTTATTCTGCATGGATTGGTCTCTTTCCACAGGGCGATCTGCCGAAAGCGTCGCACAAAGAAAAAAATCCGTAGCTTCAGCGACGAACCCTAGAGTATCCGAGAAAATGGTGTCTATATCATCATCATATGCTATGCCGATAAGCGTTGGCGGTCATGTTTCGCCATCTCACTCGATCACCAGAGTCGTGGATCACCTCCGTGTTTCTGTCTCGACCATTCCACGTGGCAAAGCCATCCAGGTATTTACTTCTCTGCCTTCCCTCTTTTCTCTTCCCCTCGATCTTGCCAGTTGTCACCAAGTTTTCCAATTTATTTCTTCTTATAGCGTGACCTAAATATTTTGACTGTCTACGTCTAATTTTTCTAATCAGTATAAGATTTGCATTTGTTTCTTGTTGGACTTGATCATTGGTTTTTCTGTCTGTCCATGGTATTCTTTGCATTTTCCTCAGAAACCATATTTCCACAGCCATCATATTTATGTTTTTCAGACTGTTTGCTCATTGCCCACGTTTCACATCCATACAAAAGTGCAGGTTCTTTGTTGCACCTCAACACACTTTTTCTCGTTGCGAATGACATCTTTTTATTGGTTAGTATATTTTCCATCTTGCAAAATGTGTCTATATGCTTTCAATAATAAGCTGATTTGCCGTATCTTGGTCATTCACCTTTACTACTTTGAGGGAAATTAACATACAAAACCACGGATTAAAAAATCGGCAATAATGAAAATACAAGTTAATTCAATTTAATTAAAATTAGGTTAATTCAATGTAGTTAAAGTTAAAATTAGATCTATCACTATCACACATTATCTTTCCCTACAGGACAGGGGCGCATTACGAAGGTTTACAAAAAGTGCAGTGTCTGAGAGTTATCTCTCTTTCAGGGTTTCAAAATGGCTACTAATTGGTACCTTCAACTTAATATCTAGCCATATGTGCTAAAACTTGGTGCAATGAAGTCGATCCTCTGGTCTTTTACGACTTTTCTTGTTACTAACAATGTTGCATGTCCGTTGCAGGATGTAACGGTCAACCATAAGTTGATTTTCTAGTTAATGTTACGTCCAGTGAGTTTGTCATTGCTTTCTGAACGAGATGTCAGCGTTTAATTAAAGTCCAAATGACGTGTGAGCAATGAATACGTTAACCCGTCATCAGCGCACAGGAAGTTTAAACCCGAGCACAATAAACCTCTCGGCCACGATGACCTTTGGTATCTTAAACCAGCTATTTAGAAAACAATAATGGAGGCCTCTTGAAACCTTTGGGGGGGGGGGGGGAGTTTTGGTGTTTTTTTTTTGGCACTCGCTCGCTTTGAACTCAAGCGTGGTGCACACGTACTATTTCTAGTAACATTGGACTGAATTTTGCTTGTGGATTCGCTTTCCTTATTACCATTGTCCCTCGCCATCAGGCGAACCCACTCCGACTTCAGAGGTACTTGTAATTTACGTCCCCAATGTCAAGGAAGAGAAGTTGACATTTTAGTCCAACTGTCCGGTGTAGGGATTGAACCCCTTACCTCGACATCAGCACACCGGATGTTTAAAAACGCGCTTTCTTACCCATTCGGCCATGCTGACCTCCGTTTTGGTTATTTAATACCAACCTATGTCTATGCTATAGACACATTGGCACTAGATGGGAGATGGCAGTAATACGCCGATCGCTTTTACTTCCCATGACATTTCCTAGTACGCATTTTAGGCTAGGTCAACCTGGGAACTCATCACCGTTATCATCATGCGCCATGTCAAAAGGAAAAGGCGTTCATGTCTCTCCACAGATCTCGGTCCGTGATGTTCTGGATCAACTCTGTTGATGATATTCCTCCATGCCACCGTCTCTGTCTATCCAGCGTCATTTCTCTTGGTCTGCCTTCGCCTCTTCTCCTCTAATATTTCCAGTTGTCACGATGTTCTATAGTACCCAGCCTCTCAACATACCAGGATAAGTTAATAAGTGAGTCACAAATGGCTGTAGAAAAATAACTAACTATGATAACAACTTGAAACTAGTTTATTTTTATACATACAATTGTCCCTTTATTTCTCAACATAATTTCCACCAACATTGATGCACTTATCCCATCGTTTTATCAGTCCTCCCAAACCGGCTGCATAGAACTGCGTGCCCTGTTTTCTAAACCACGTTTTCACTTCACATTCAACTTCGGCGTCATTCGCAAAATGTCTCCCGCCAAGGTGGGTTTTCAGTGGACTTAGCCCCTAGCGATTTCCCGTAAAGCGGTGCATAGTTGGGTAGAAAAAGTTACGAGGGCGAGTCAATAAGTAAGTCACACAGTTCTGTGGGATGGCAGGTAAATGAAAACAGGGCACGCAGATTTATGCAGCCGGTTTGGGAGGACTGATAAAACGATGGGATAAGTGCATCAATGTTGGTGGAAATTATGTTGAGAAATAAAGGCACAATGTATGTATAAAAATTAACTGGTTTCAAGTTGTTTTCATAGTTAGTTACTTTTCTACAGCCATTTGTGATTTACTTATTAACTTACCCTCGTATGACCATAGAAAGCCGTTTTTTTTTCTGTTTTCCTTATAATGGAAAGCTAAGTCGCAAAGACAACTCATCACAAACATCAGAAAGCGGCAGTCGTCGTTGGTTCACGTTATGAGAAGATAAAAACTGGAACATGTCGTGACAACCGGAAAAATTTGCGGAAAGAGAGATAGAGGAAGATTGCTGGAGAAGATTCTTGAAAGTCTTGTGTCACGGCACGGAAGGGAATTAACACACGAATTGATCCATGACGTTGGAGATCGTAATTTGTACAGAGGCATGATCGCCCACGCCAACCGGCAATGCAGTTGAGGATAATAGTGGTATATAATGTTCTACGTTCATTAGCCTCTTCCAGACAATCTTTGTTAGTCAGTCTGGCAGACCAAGGTTTTCGGAACATTCATGTCAGCAACCACATCTCCGTTGCTTCTAAGTTCTTCCTAATTTGTTCGTTATGCGTGCCCAGCTCAATGTAAAATATCCTCGTCTGTATGGATTCGAACACAAGGCACCAGGCCGACAAGTAAGGGTGCTAGCTACTGCCCTACCGTGCTTCACAGTAAATTACTGAGTTCATGAAAACATTGATACACTTGGCCACTGGAATTGGGCGATGTTTTCTTTCGCTGTGTATCCGTTCTTCTTTTTAAGTGTTCTCAGTAAATTACTGAATTCCTGGGGGGGGGGGGGGCGTTGGGGGGAGGGCGAAATCTCATACACATGGCCACCGCAGTATGAACGATGTTTTCTTTCGTTGAATTTCCGTTCTTCTTTTTAAGTGTTCTCAGTAAGTTATTGAGTTCCTGAAGAATTCATACACATGGCCACTGCAATTAAGTGATGTTTTCTTTCGTTGAATTTTCGTTCTTCTTTTTCAGTATCCTCAGTTAGCAAGGCTCTTTGTAACCAGCAGCATTTATGTCCGGGTACCTATTATGGGAGAGCGGCTGGCCGAGAGGTTAGAACGCCGGACTCTCATTCGGGAGACCTGGGTTCGATCCCTCGGTAAGGTGTGGGATTTTTTTCTCTCGGGGGCAAAAAGAAAATCCTAACCTGCACAGTTCGCGGCGACTGTACTAGCCAGGCGGCCTTTATTCCTCAGGCTCAAAGACCCCTCTGCCATACACCGCAAGGTACTATATTGGCAGTAAATGACCTATTATGGACGTGGGATGCGTTAGGACCCTTATAATATATTGTGTAGGCTTGAATGCATAGAGGAATAGGTGGGCAGTATTTTCCTCTCTTAGCGGACGACAAGTGCAGGCGTCGAACCCTTGACATATTATTGCCGTAGCCCACTAGCGATGATACTGACAATATGGGTTCAAAGGCGGCAAGGGTACGGCAAATGCTGTCTACAGTGTTAAGGGCTTAAGGCGAATTTCTGTTGTGAAAATATTGTATTGTACAATGGTTAGTTAGTTAGTTAGTTAGTTAGTTAGCTATCGAGCGAGGTAGTTAGTTAGTTAGTCAGTCAGTCAGTCAGTTAGTTAGTTAGTTAGTTAGTTAGTCGCGGTTCAAACTTCACGACAACGAGTCGTCCCCATTATGTTCCGTTCCCGTGCCAGTGAATATCACACAATATGCTCATCACTGCCCAATGTGAAAAGTAGAAAAGACAGGAGTCTCGGCAAGCCGACAGCCACACAAGTACACTGTGCGTAATGCCGCAAGAAGAATGTAAACACAAAAGTCCACAAAAAATACGGTTCATCGTCGATGGAACCGGCAGTCACCGGAAAGACTTCATTGACCCGGGTCTTATCCCATATGGTTCGGTCTCTTTCTGCGGGGCGACCCGCCGAAAGCGCCCCACAAAGCACGATCTCCCCAGCGATGTCTCTCAGGAGGCTCCTGGAAAATGCACTCGTGAACCGAAAAGGCAACCAGTCAATTCAGCAATAGCCGGCCGCTATCGTTCCAAACAATCAGTTCACGCTACTAACCGCGAACAGATGTAAAAGCATTCCACACGAAATTCACAACTCACAGTGTCGCGCCACGCACTCACTTAGTAGCTGGGCGACGGAACAATACACTACCAGTCTAACATCAGGAAAATGCGAATGTAAACCGTAGCCACAAGCATAAACACTCCAGAGGCCTTAACGGTCCAATCGCCTATCCGCCATGTTGGGGACCGGAACGTATTGTATGTTGTGAATGCATTATTATATGCTTGAACTCTTATATGAGGAATTTTTGATAAGAAGAACTATTTCTTGGATCCCAGGTGAGTTCGCCTTATCAGGTCTGCACTGTATATGCTGAGAGCATTAATTTTGCGTTCTATAGAAGTAAATAAAGACCTCCATCTTTGTTTTATTGACTACTCAAATGCTTTCGACAAAATAAGACATGTTAACATGATAAATATGCTTGGAGGTCTACAAATTGGTGGGAAAGACCTTAGACTTGTAAAAACATACATTGGAAACAACAGGTTGCCGTACAGATTGATAATGAAGTAGGTTAATATGAACCTATTAAGACAGGTGTGAGACAGGGATGTGTAATGTCTATAGATCTGTTTTCTATGTACAGTGAATTATTTTCAGAAATTAGAAGATATGAGAAGAATCACCAATGGGAGACCATCATCAGCTAACATAAGATTTGCGGAGGATACGGTATTGTTTGCAGTGAATGAGCAGGTTCTGCAACATTTAGTACTTGTGGTTGTGGCACACAGTGAACAACGCTATCAATCAATCATGTGCCATACCAGAAAGCGTGGGCGATCATGACTCACCATTTCACTTGATCACCAGAGTCATGGATCAGCTCAGTGTTCCATTCTCGACCATGCCATGTTGTCAAGCCATCCAAGTATTTACTTCTCTGCCTTCCTCTTGCTCTTTCCCCCCTCAATCTTGCCAGCTGTCACCAAGTTCTCCAATTTATTTCTTCTCATAACGTGACCAAAAAATGTTCACTGTCTACGTCTGATGACTCTAATCAGTTTACGATTTTCACATGTTTCTTGTAGTACTTGGTCATTGGTTTTTCTGTCTGTCCATGGTATTCTTTTCATTCTCCTCAGAAACCATATTTTCACAGCCATCAAGTTTTTCAGCCTGTTTGCTCATTGTCCACGCTTCACATCCGTACAAATGCACAATATCTATGTAGCACCTCAACACTCATTTTTTCGTTGCAAATTACATCTTTATATTGGTGAGTATGTTTTCCATCTTGCAAAAGGCTACCTTCGCCATGGCGATTCCTGTTCTATTCTCTTCAAGACATTTCCTATTAGAAGTTATGAGTGTTCCGAAATAAATGTTGTGGTATTTCGTTATTCCTAGTGACGACCATAATCTGTGTCTTCTTAAAATTTAATTCTAACCCTACTTGCTCACTGTGTGCAACAACCGCATCTACCAAGTTTGCAGAACTTGCTCATTGTCTGTAATCAATACTGTATCATCTGCATATCTAATAACACAACACAATGCCTCACAAAACAATACAATAAAACACAATACCCCACATAACAAGACAACACAATACAACATAACACAATACAATACAACACAACAATATACAACACAGCACAATACAACATAACGCCTTACCTAGTAAATCACTGGTATGGAAGGCTGAGGCTGGGGCAGGCAACTCTATCATCAAGCCAAGAAATGATGTCATCGCAATGGCAAAGGACAGTAACTCCCTGGCAGCCATGACAAATGAAGCTTCGGACAGGTCGTAGCAAGTTGTTGCCCGGGAATTATTTAAATTAATGGATTGTGTGTCCTAATGTTGTATGTAAGACAGCCTACGTTGTTAAACTGTAACTTTATACAATTGACGTATTGTACCAAATATTCAACAAATTTTATCGTACTTCGTTAAAACCGGTGATTTTCAAGATACAGTGATGATATACGATATAACTTTCCAATGTTAGAATTGGCCTTTAGAAGTGGCTATATTCTGTGTTTTATGTTTTCACTGTTGATCTTCGGTGTTCATATGTGTTTTCTAACATTGTTAGTCGACGGCAGTTTCGCAATAAGTTGGCTTTCACTCTAGAATTTCCAATATTACTCGTTTCGGTGGTTATAAACATCCAATAATTGTGGAAACCAGATTAATTCAGCGTTCTTTGGATGATCTTCTTTCTAATTGAAAGCCGGGGTCCCTGAAGGAATAAATCAGACAGATAAATTATTAGATACACGTTAGGTACCTTTTTTTCTCTCACTCACTTTGAACTCTAGAGGCAGTCCATGTAATATACGTACGATATAAGTGAAGTACACAGGATTGGTTTTTGCATGAAGGTTAGCTTTCCTCATTACCAGTGTACCTCGCCATCAGGCGAACCCACTCTGGCTTCCGAGGTACTTGTCAAATTTCCTCCCCAAATCAAGGACGAGAGACAACATTTAGCCAATGTCCCTTGTTTGGAATGCACCACTACGCCACGGTCAGCAGAGAAAGCTTTAAGCGTGTTAACCTTCTGTCACGCCGACCTCAAGGTTCGGTACTGTTTATGCACTATGCTGTGGTTATCTATCCATATATGTATGTTTGTCTGTTCGTCCGTCTCTCTGTCTGTCTAATAGTCCGTTTCTCTATTTGTCTATTTGTCTGTCTTTCTGTCTGTCTATTTGTCCATCTGTCTATGTGTCCGTGTCTTTGTCTGTCTGTCTGACTGTCTGTCTGTCTGTCTGAATTTTTGTCCGTCTCTCTGTCTGTCTATTTGTCCTTGTCTTTGTCTGTCTATTTGTCCGTCTCTCTGTATGTATATATGTCCGTCTCTCTGTCTGTCTATTCGTCCGTGCCTCTGTCTGTCTATTTGTCTGTCTCTCTGTCTGTCTATATGTCCGTCTCTCTGACTGTCTATATGTCCGTCTCTCTGTCTGTCTATTCGTCCTTCTGTCTGTCTGTCTGTCTATTTGTCCGTCTCTCTGTCTGTCACTTTGTCCTTCTGTCGGGCTGTCCATTCGTCCGTCTCTCTGTCTGTCTATTTGTCCTTCTGTCTGGCTGTCTATTCGCCCGTCTCTCTGTCTGTCTAATTGTCCTTCTGTCTGGTTGTCTATTCGTCCGTCTCTCTGTCTATCTATTTGCTCTTCTGTCTGGCTGTCTATCCGTCCATCTCTCTGTCTGTCTATTTGTCCGTCTGTCTGACTGTCTATTCGTCCGTCTCTCTGTCTATCTGTCCTTCTGTCTATTCGTCCCTCTGCCTGTCTATCTACTTGTCTTTCTGTCTGGCTGTCTATTCGCCCGTCTCTCTGTCTGTCTATTTGTCCTTCTGTCTGGCTGTCTATTCGCCCGTCTCTCTGTCTATCTATTTGTCCTTCTGTCTGGCTGTCTATTCGCCCGTCTCTCTGTCTGTCTATCTGTCCTTCTGTCTGGCTGTCTATTCGTCCGTCTTTCCTCCAGTCTCCTGCTCCGCCCCATCCATCCATACCTCCGCCTGTCCATCCATCCATCCATCCATCTATCTATCTATCTATCTATCTATCTATCTGTCTGTCTGTCTGTCTGTCTGTCTGTCAGTCTATTTGTCTGTCTGTCTGTCTGTCTGTCTATATGTCTGTCTATCTGTGTGTCTATCTGTCTGTTTGTCTTTTATTATAATAAAACCCTAGTAAAACAACCGTTTGTAGACTAGTATTAAACATAGCTAATAACAAGTGCCACACCATTATTTAAAATTAGTGAGTCGTGTGGTTTTGACTTTTGCATTTTCCCCATGCCTTTATAATGCATATCTTTTATATTGTTGCTGTTCTCTGTTAGCCTTGAATGATGTGTGAATGGTATAATGTATGAAAGAGAGTGAGAGAAGGGCAGAATGTTAGACGCTCTTGCGTGCCCAATTCTGAACCCTTTGAAAATAAGGTTTGTTAGTTCGTTTGTTTGTTCGTTCGTTCGTTCGTTCGTTCGGTATCAACTTTAGTGACGATATTTCTTTAGGCCACGGCCTCTGTCTATCCAGCTGCATTTCTCTTCCTCTGGCACTTCCCCCACTGATGTACCTAGTCACCAAGATTCTCGCATATAGTTGTATACAACAAAAAGGGATTACGAGCCAAGAGGATCGACTTCATTGCACCCGGTTTTATTCCATATGGCTCGGTCTCTTTCCGCTAGGTAGTCTGCCGATAGGGTCGCACACAGCACGAACTCCGTAGCTCCAGCAATGACCCCCAGGAATCTCTGAGAACATTGCAATCGTCAATCAAACGACGTAGTCCTGAATCGAACCCGCGACCTTCGGAACGCGAGGCACGCAGCGTAACTATTCCGCCACGGAGACTTCTTATTATAGTAGTATATAACGTTTAACATTCATTAGCACCTTCCAGGCTATCGTTGTTAGTTACTCTGGCACTCCAAGGTATTCACAACAATAGTCTCTGGAACCACAACTCGTTGCCTCCAAGCTCTTCTTAATTTAAGTTAGTCCTTTACATGATGTTGCAATTAATCCGAGCATTTTATTTGGGAGTTGCTGTTTGTAATTGCTTGGCAAGTTTACGTTCAGTAGTTTTCCATTGCTTTCTGAACGACCGGCACTCATACCTTTGTATAAAAACCAACGCAAGACGGTCTGTTGCCGTATCGCAAGTAGCTGTGTTCGAACGCGGTATGCAGGATTACAAATTTCGTCTGTAACCCCTTAGCCATAGTGCCCGCTGAATTTACGACCTAGACAAAATTGAGGATAAAGAAGACACACCGAGAGCACAGCCCTAACATGTGAACTAAAGCAATGAATCAAACCCACTGGATAACTAGGTAAGGGTAGATAACTCTGGAATGGGGCAATCTGGGATTAATTCTTATGGAACTAATAGCCTCCCCGTGCTTGGTGCATGGTTTCTCTCTCTCTCTCTCTCTCTCTCTCTCTCTCTCTCTCTCTCTCTCTCTCTATCTATCTATCTATCTATCTATCTATCTATCTATCTATCTGTCTATCTCTCTCTCTCTCTAACTCCTATGTTTCTCTCTCTTTCTCTCCTCCCCCTCTGGTCCTTCTCTCTCTTTCTCACCCCATTCTCTTTCTTTATCTCCGCCTTCCCTCTCTTTTTCTCCCCATTTTATATCTATCTATCTATCTATCTATCTATCTATCTATCTATCTATCTATCTATCTATCTATCTATCTATCTATCTGCCAGCCTGCCTTTCTCTCGCTTACTCTCTCTCTCTCTCTTTATGTATATAGTTCTCTCTTATTATCTCTCTCTCTCTGTTGCTTATTGGCTCCCTCTCTCTCTCTCCCTCCCCCTCTCTCTCTCTCTTTCTTTGTCGCTTACTCTATATCTCTTTCTCTCTCACTCTTTCTCTCTCATTCTTTTTCTCTCTCTGTCGCTTACTTTCTCTCTTTCTCTCTCACTCTTTCTCTCTCATTCTTTTTCTCTCTCTGTCGCTTACTTTCTCTCTTTCTCTCTCACTCTTTCTCCATCTCTCTCTCTTTCTCTGTCGCTTACTCTCTCCATATCCCTGATTTACTCTGTTCCGCTCTCTTATCTTTCTCTCTTGCTTTCTCTCTTACATTCTGCCTTAGCTCTCACTTTATCTCTCTTTTTCTCTCTCTCTCTCTTTCTCTCTCTTTCTCTCTCTCCCTTTCTCTCCCTTTCACTCTCTTTCTCTCTCTCTTTTCTCTTCCTCTCTGTCCTTCCCTCTCTCCCTTTCTCTCTCTTTCACTCTCTTTCTCTCTCTCTCTCTTTTTCTCTTCCTCTCTGTCCTTCCCTCTCTATCTTTCCCTCTATCTCTTTCTCTGTCTTTCTCTCTCTGTCTTTCTCTTTCTTTCCCTCTCTTTTTCTCTCTTTCTCTCTCCCTTTCTCTCTATCTCCCTTTCTATCTATTTCCCTCTCTCTTTCTCTCTCTCTTTCTCTCTTTCTCTCACTTTCTCTCTATCTCTCTTTCTCATTCTCTTTCTCTCTCTATTCTTTCACTCTCCCTCTCTCTCTCTTTCTCGCTTTATACTCTCTCGCTTTCTCTCTTTCTCTCTCACTTTCCCTCTTTCTCTTGCTCTCTCACTTTATCTGTCTCTTTCCCTCTCTCTCTTTCTATCTCTTTTTCTCTCTTTCTCTCTCTCTGTCACTTACTCTTTCTCTTTCATATTTCTCTGCCTCTCTCTCTTTCTTTGTCGCTTACTCTCTCCATATTCCTGATTTACTATCTTCCGCTCTCTGTTCTTTCTCTCTTGCTTTCTCTCTTACATTCTCCCATCGTTCTCACTTTCTCTCTCTCTCTCTCTCTCTTTCCCCCTCTTCTTCTTCTTCTTCTTCTTCTTCTTCTTCTTCTTCTTCTTCTTCTTCTTCTTCTTCTTCTTCTTTCTTCTTCTTCTTCTTCCCCTTCTTCTTCTTCTTCTTCTTCGTCTTCTTCTTCTTCTTCTTCTTCTTCTTCTTCTTCTTCTTCTTCTTCTTCTTCTTCTTCTTCTTCTTCTTCTTCTTCTTCTTATTTTTTCTTCTTCTTCTTCTTCTTCTTCTTCTTCTTCCTTCTTCTTCTCTTCTTCTTCTTCTTCTTCTTCTTCTTCTTCTTCTTTTTTTTTTTTTTCTACTCCTCTACTCAATTTTCTGGTCCTACTGCACATTCGCCTCATCTTGTTAAGCTTTGTAAACGGGATCTTTACTTTCTTACCTAACTACCTACTTACTTACTTGTTTATATATTTAATTACTTTCTCATTTTTTTATTTACTTATGTACTTACCTATTTACTTACTTTCTTATTTACTTTTTCTTTTCTCATTTTTTTTCTATGTACTCATTTACTTACTGTTTTACTTACATTTTTATTTACTTACTGACTTATTTAATTATTTATATAGGCGGCACAGGCATAAAATTCAGTCACTTACCGCGGGACCTCCTCGTCTTACAGATGCGGAAACTGTGACTATACAGTCACCGGGGGTGCTGTTAGGTACCTTCCCGGCGGAACAACTCTATAGTCTTTCAGGACTGAAAGAGGCCTACTACTACCACTGCTGCTGCTGCTACTACTACTACTACTACTACTACTACTACTACTACTACTACTACTACTACTACTACTACTACTACTAATACATAATTACTTATTACTTATTTAATTATTTAAATACCTACTTATTTACTTATTTACATTTTCTTATATTTTACTTACTTACTTACTTACTTACTTAATTACTTACTTAGCTTTCTCCGTGGCGCAGGTGTTATGGACGCAGTTCGTTATCCCGCATACCTCGTTCGAAACACACCTGGGAGCGATTTGGCAACAGATTATCTTGCCTTGGTTTTTTTAACGAAATTATATGGGTGCCAGTCGTTCAGAAATCAATGGCAAACTACTGAACGTAAATTTGCCAAGAGATCACAAACAGCAAACAAAAAGGCTTGGGTTGACTGCGACGTCCTGTAACGGATATGCAACTAACCTTTTTTTTTTACTTTTTACGTATTTAATTATGTAAATACCTACTTAATTATTATTTACATTTTCTTCTTTCCTCCATAACCCCAGTGAAGTGTTGGGGTGGGGAAGAGAAAAGGGGGGTGGGGAGAGAGAAGAGATGTTAAGATCGTTTAAGCATGTTTTCCAACATTATTTGTCTCTTTATAAGTTGGTATTCATATCTCTAAGGCTAAGGTATTTCTTGATTATACTATACTCCATCGTATACATGACTTTTCTTTTGCCATGTATCTATTGTCTTTCTTCAATATGGCTCTTTGTTGTAGACGGTACCAGGACACTTCTTGTGAGATGACCAAACCATTTAATGTGGTTCTTTAATGAACTGTTTGCAGAGAACACATGAGAGGTTTACTTCTGAGTCCGCCCATTTATACCACGAAAACACCTGAGAGGTTTAATTCTATTTATACTACGGAACACTTCAGATGTGTGTGCTTTTTGTTTTGTTTTTTTGTAAAAAAAATGTATAGGTAGTTACAAGATCATGCTGTGCACATACTTTTAGTAATATATTCACATTTGCATTTCTCTCACTATTTCCATCTTCACACGATGTCTAGGATATCTTGTCAATGATCGTCTGTTCTTTCCTCCCTTCCCAATGAAGAACCCCATTGCGTAAAGTGTATCTCGTGGGCTGAATTTACCCATTTCTTCTTGCATCAAATCAAAGTATTTTTCTGGTTCTTCTTCCATATAATTTTCATTGGGGGGGGGGGGGGGGGGGGGAGAAGCCGCGTATAGGTTTACTAACTTACTTACTGTGTTATTTACATACTTCATTACTTTCTTAATTACCCTCTGGTTTTTTCGAAAAAGGTATAGGGGCCGGTCGTTCAGAAAGCAATGGCAAACTACTGAACGTAACACTTGCCTAGTACATCGACAGCAGCTGAAAATGCTGGTGTTGACTGCAACGTCCCGTAAGGGATACGCAACACATTTTTTTTTTATTTACTTACTTGTAGATGTATTGGTGTTACTTTTCCCCTAGAGTAAACTAGGCAGGTCGAGAGAGGGATCATGCTGCAAGGACAACACACAGTTATTTTTTTTTTAAAGCACAATGTAATCAAACTAGCCTCTGTCAAGACGGCAAGGTGTCAGTATTTATTTACTTATGCTGATTTTATTATTATTATTATTATTATTATTATTATTATTATTATTATTATTATTATTATTATTTTACAAACTTTAACACACCCCTACACTAAACTCAAACCGCGATTACTTACCTTCGTGAAAAGTACCCAGTGAATAAAAAGTTCTTGAATGCTTGCTTTTCAAAACATCACTTTTCCAAATTTATCGACTACTTTTCGTGTTTTTCTGTAGTTTCAACCCGAATTTTCTAGATTTGCTAAAACCTATTCACTGCGAATGAACCTCGACCAACAGCTCAAACGTTTTACCTGGTTTTGTTTTTAGGGGATCATGGTTTGTGTCATTTGTCGTTGATCCCTTAAATAGCGTGAGCGGCCGACCGCCGAGTGATAAACGTATGCGCGTGGGCGACCCTGGTTTGCGATATCGATACCTGCGCACGTTTGACGATACCGTAGGTGTGAACAGGTGGTGATATGGTATCGTGCACTGAACGCGGGGCGCATTATGTGAATTGCCCGAATTGCAGGAGTACAGTCTATTGATTTCTGTCTAATTCAATTTCTATCGCTGTAATTACTGCTTGAGGCGCTGTGGTTGAGCTTCCGGTCTTGGTTGGCTGGTTGGTTGGCTTTTGGTTGGTTGGTTGGTTGGTTGGGTTGACTGGTTGGTTGGTTAGTAAACTTTTGGTTGGTTGGTTGGGTGGTTGGATTTCTGGCTGGTTCGTTGGTTGGCTTTCTGGCTGGTTAATATATAAATCTATCTGCTGGATTATATATAAATGTATCTGCTGGGTTATATATAAATGTATCTGCTGGGTTACATTTAAATCTATCTGCTATGTTATATATAAATGTATCTGCTGGGTTATATATAAATGCATCTGCATGGTTATATATAAATGTATATGCTGAGTTATTTATAAATGTATCTGCTGAGTTACATTTAAATCTATCTGCTAGGTTATATATAAATGTATCTGCTACGTTATATACATATATGCATGGTTATATATACATGTATCTGCTGGGTTATATATAAATATATCTGCATGGTTATATATAAATATATCTGCATGGTTATATATAAATGTATCTGCTGGGTTATATATAAATGTATCTGCTGGGTTATATATAAATGTGTCTGTGTCAGCATCTTGAATCACACACACACAGGCACTCGCTACTTCATCCACACCCAAAGAAACATCCGTTGTGTGGATGGTATGTCATGTCTTTTAATTCAGGCGAACCTGATATAGTTACATATAATAACCAGGCGGTGACTGCCTGAACAAATATACATTTATCGTCTTCTTTACAATACTTATGCACAATCACTTATTCACACTCCACACTCGCTATCTCCAACTGGCGCCCTAGCAAACTAAACAGTTGCACTCGGAAATACACAAGTCCTCTCTCGAAAGCTGTCGTGTCCCGTCTGACGGTATTCAGCCGGCTGGCTGGCCTTGCCGTCCTAAATCCCGTGCGGTCAGTAAAACCCCGTGCTATTGTACCTGTCTCGTAGTACAGCAGTCTGTCCGTATTAACCTGGGTTACACTAACGTCTAGTCTGTTCAGGGTGGTATTCCGTGAACTAAGCGTCCCCTCCCCTCCTCGGGGTTGGTCCTGGCGGTGTCCTAGTTATGACACGTCCGTGTCCCCACCTAAGTCCTGTCTTATGACTGTTCTAAGTCCTAGTTTGTGTTCTATCTATCCTCTATCTACTCCCCTGTAGAGTCCTGATCTATGTCCTATATGTCATTACCTCTATTCTGTCCCTTGTCCTATCTTATGTCCTCCTCAACATCTTGACAGTCTGCTGGGTTTTATATAAATATATCTGCATGGTTATATATAAATGTATCTGCTGGGTTATATATATATATAAATGTGTCTGCTGGGTTTTATACAAATATATCTGCATGGCTATATATAAATGTGTCTGCTGTGTTATAGATAAGTGTGCTTGCTGGATTATATATAAATGTATTTGCTGGGTTATATATAAATTACCTGTTTCTTCCCCAACCAGTCCAAAAACAGTTGTTACTTTATCTGTTTTTTTTTTTTTTTTGCAAACAATTGGGACTTTAACTCTTCATTTCCAACTCTTTCATTATTGCTACTGAAACTATTTCTGTCCCATCATCATCATCATCATCATCATCACGTGGTTAGGGTCTTTGCAGAACGCCGCTCTCATCGCGGCCCATGGAAGAGACTCTCGGCCCTATTCCAGTTCGTCTGCCTCGCGCATTTCCCGCCCTAAAGTGTCTTAAGGTGCCTGTACCTTCCTTCGTGCTGATCTACACCCACTTCTTCATTCATAGATAGTCTCCGTTGCCAAGTGGTTACGACGCATGCCTATCGCTCGGAAGGTGGTGGGTTCGATTCCAGCCTACTTCCTTCGGTTCAACACTGATTTATTTGATTTTTTTTTTTTTTTGGGGGGGGGGGGGGAGTGAAATTTTCTCGTAGACCCCCATGGGAGGGGGGGTGTCGCTGAAGCTACGGAGTTGGTGCGGCGCTTTCGGCAGGCCGCCCTACGGAAAGAGACTGAGCCTTATGGGATACAACCCGGTGCATTGAAGTAGATTCTGTAGCCTTGTATTAAAGCCCCTTTTGTTTTCTGCATCCAGACACCACTCCATACATCCCCGCTCTCCGGTCTACGGCCAACGTGGTTCAGTTTCCGAGACATGATGTTGTTTATAAGCCAGTTCTCTTGGATGTTCTCATCTGGAAGTATTGTTCAGTATTGTTCTTCTTCTTCTTTCACGGTATTGTAAGGAAATGTTCTGTAACATGCTTGCGACATGTAGGTTCAAACCCGCCCCCTTGATTCCTATAGTGATTACGAAATGGTCAATGACTCGCATGTTGACGTAGAAAATATGCATGTTCTCAAATACAAGGGGGCTTCACGTGACCACCTTAAATGTGTGTGTGTGTGTGTGTGTGTGTGTGTGTGTGTGTGTGTGTGTGTGTGTGTGTGTGTGTGTGTGTGTGTGTGTGTGTGTGTTTGTGTGTGTGTGTGTGTTTGTGTGTGTGTGAATATATTTTGAAAAAGTAAATAATAAATGTATTATTTTATTTTTTAAATGTCATCACTGCATTCAATGCAAGTCCTCCAGCGCCGATAAAGCGCTTGGATTCCTGTAGAACAATCGACTCTAGGGTCACCACTCGGTGTGCCTGACCCGGTCGTGAACAGTCTGTCACAGAAGTCACGCCGTTTCGAAACTTCCTACTCCACTCATAGACTTATTGGACTGACAGGCATGCATCACCATACTGGATATTCATTCGTCAATTATTTTTTTTTTTTTAAATAGGTTTAACACTCTTGACAACCTTAACAATAATATTGACAAGCTACAAGATAATGACATAGTTATTGTCATCTCTGTCACACTGAAGTAACTGGAATGATCGCTGTGGCTCCTTCTCTCGCCCCCCCCCCCCCCCCTCGCCTTTTATGCTGGTGTCCATGAAATATGCACATAGTTTGTTTTGTCGATGGCTACAATGTTCACAGCTATAACAGTTGTGCTATAACTATAATGAAATTACCTACTATAAAAGCTGTGCTATAATGAAAATACCTACTATAACAGCTGTGTTATAATAAAAATACCTACTATAAAAGCTGTGTTATAATGAAATCACCTACTATAAAAGTTGTGTTATAATGAAATTACCTACTATAACAGCTGTGCTATAAAGAAATTACCTACTATAACAGCTGTGCTATAAAGAAATTACCTACTATAACAGCTGTGCTATAAAGAAATTACCTACTATAACAGCTGTGCTATAAAGAAATTACCTACTATAACAGCTGTGCTATAATGAAATTACCTACTATACCCATTGGCACCTTGCCGTCTTGACAGACGATAGTTTGTGCTTTAAAAAGGCATAATAACTTTTACCTATGGCAGTAGCGAATGTGTCTGATAAGGACAATTCGCGCTGTAAATGTCCGTTCACAGTGGGTGAATGTGAACACGTGGTAATTTCCACCATCATGCACCATCTTACGTCTCACACGCTCGGTGTGTGACTTATCTGCAATAATTTTCTCCTTTGTCTTTATTCCATTTCTGATCTTTGCCCTCCATGCAACACGTTCAGCGGCGACTTGCTCCCACTGTGCATTATCAATGCCTGTATCAATCATGTCCCGCTTACACACATCTTTGTATCGTAGTAGAGGCCGACCCTGAGATCTCTTACCCATCTGTAATTCACCAAAACAGATGTCCTTTGGTATTCTACCATCATCCAACCTCCTAAGATGTCCTATCCATCTAAGTCTACGAAGACTGAGCATGGAATAAACCGTCACACAACCAGATCTTACCAATACTTCAGTATTTGTGATTTTGTCTTGCCACTTAATACCAAGAATTCTTCGCAGACACCGCATATGAAAGCTGTTTAAACGTTTCTCTTGGTGTGAGTATGTTGTCCAGGTTTCACTGCCATAAAGAAGAGTAATAAGGACACAGGCTTGATAGACAAGGACTTTTGTTTTGGCAGTAAGCTTCCTGTTCTCCCAGACTCTTTTTCTTAACCTGTTCATTGTTGTTGCTGCCTGTGACGAGATGAGTCTAGATCACTATGCGAACACCACCAAGACTACGTTAGCTGAATTCCTATTTACATTCTGGATTCAGTACAGCAGCTAAATGACTAATAATGACATCATAATGACGACGCAGACATTTTCTGCACTAAAACTCCACACTGCACTATTGGGGGCAGCATGTATTTTCACGTCATCTATTCAAATGACGTCACATTATATTTCCCTTGTCTTCAACCCTTATCATTAGTACCAAGTCTAATGACTGGGGATATATATCCGTCACTCCCTAGCAACGGGAATACGGCGATACGCTATTAGTATTGCTGCACCGGAAATTGTAACTAACGACTTCCATCCGGTTCAAAACTACCATAGCTGCTGGGCTAAGCAGACCTTATGCCATGAGCTGGATACGAGAAATACAGCAAGTGTAGAAATCGTAGAAACTAGCGAGATTTCATTGACACAGTTCAAAAATTCAAGCGAACACCGATAGATTAGTGGGCTGAGCTAATGGGTCACGTGACTGCGCCCAGGCAAAGACCGGAAAAGAAGGGTTAGCCAGAAGGCGCTGGGACGTGAACACAGACGGTTATTTGAAGAGTTGTGAAAGTGTTACAGTGTTTGAAAGTATTCAAAGGAATGGGAAACATCTGAAAGTAAAGATTGTTGCTATTGTGAACGTGGGCAATGATGGAGCAACACACCGAAGCTATGCTATCGCTTGATGAATGCAAACGCCGGCGAGACAGCTGGCCCTGTTGTGACAACACTTGAACGAGAATAGCGGGCAGATGCACGCCGTGACCAGAGCTGGTGGTTGCCAGTATGTGTGAGTAGTGCAGAGTAGTAATGTGTGAACTGTTAAACCATCATCGTCAGACAGATCAGATGTAGCAACGATAGTCGCCTGACGATTAGATGAGCATTGCATTGTATATTTGTGGCAGGCCGTGTGCTGGTCATACGCAGAACGCGAAACGGTAAGAAACCGGCGGCGTATGACAGCCCCGTGTGACACTGTTCGACAATAAAGGTGATCGTGTCGTCTGAGGACGCGAATGACTTTTCTGTTGTGTACATACTAGATCTGAGAGTGATAAAGGAGTTTTGTACGAGCCCATTATAAATATTAAACCTAGACAAATACCAAGATGTCGGACATTGGGCATTGATGTAGACACGTGGCCCAATTGTGTCTGGAATATTCATCCATCATACAGACACGAGTTCGGCACTTGGCACCTTACATGAAGTGAGCTGCCATATCCAATTTCATCCTTGGTAGATTATACCAAAACATACCTTAATCGCTGCAATAAGACTGGGGGTGAGTGTAATAACACAATAATTACGATTATAGTAAGGAGTGTGTACGCATTTATATTCCGATATTGGGAAAACACAAACATTCCCGACCATGTATATTTATGAAACGTGGGATTTGAAATGGGAGACATAGAGAGAAAACATGTGGGGCCAAGATATATATATATAATGTGTAAACCTTACTAATTATTTTCATGTGCATTTTGTGAATGTATTTACGTGTATATTTTGTTGAAAATACGGAAAACATGATTTTGCCAGGTGGGTAGCCAGAAAATCCCAAACAGGGCAATGGCTGGACTAGAGAAGTAGAAGAGACATGTGGAACATGATTCTCACAGGCCAGCAATATTACTAGCTGATTTATATTCAAACATAACTTTACTTACCCCTGATCTACCGCCATGCCGAACTACACGACACTGACGGTCAGAAATTCAATGCAAATACCATGTGGTGAGGAATCTGAATTTGGGGAGTAAATAACTCAAAAGGGGATAACTGAGACATCCTAAAGCCCAATGCCTGGAATATCTCAGCCTGCTTGCCTTATTCTTATCTTTTAGCTCGTATATTCTGTGGGGTATACCTCACGACTTCGTGGCGACACTTGATTTGCTTTATTCCTAATGATTGATGTGGGATTAGGTTTAATTATTGTTGGCATTTCCTTAGCTATCTAGGGAAACATCCTGGCTGCCCAGGACTTCCTCACCATGGTGTTAAGGAACGCACCAGTAATTATTGCATATGAGTCACTTCAAGTTTTACAACCATGTACATTTTGTAATGCCTTTTTCAAACAAAGATTTGTCTACTTGTTTTACTCCAATGGACCATTTGGTCTTAGGATGTGTCCACTTCTGGACCCTCTTTCACCCTTGTATCACCATGTCATACAATGTATAGCCAAGCTGATAAGAGCTATTGGCCCTTTGCTTTTGATACAGAATAGCAGAGAGAAACTATGTTTTAGTTCCTATTCTGCATCGGACACACACACACAACAGACACACCACGCCAGCACTCAGACACATTGCTATTGCCAAGACACCAAGGAGTCTGCAACTGTTTGTTTTATTTAAGCAGCCTAGCTGCTGATACTCCTGAAACCTAAGTGGTCCGGTTACCGAAACTTAGAGCCACCAACTAGTGGAGACGGAACTTGGAATCCGGAGGAGCATCGTACACCTGTCGAATGCCAGGGTCGACTCCAAGACATAATCCGAACGAAAGCCAGCACTATTCCTAAACGAGATCAGATTGTCTCAGGTGACTCTGTGTCTACATGTGGTCTGAGTGTGTTACTGTCTGGATGGTGTGAATGATGATATGCTATCTAGCTAAGCATCAGAAAACTGTTTTTTTTTTTTTTGTTTTTTTTGTTATCTGTAACATAAATTTTATCGGCCTAGTTCACCAATTGAACGACAATTTTCATTGATTATCTCTTTTACTATTACAGAGTATTATTGTTTTATAACTTGCACAAACGTACTCCACTCGTGATCATTTGAACGCAAGGTGAGTGCGTGAAAGTATTTAAAACAGGGGACTCCATCAATTGACGAAGGATCACCGACAGATAAACTAGACATTCGTGTTAGGTCTTCCTACATACACGAGTGTTCTTCACCTTCTGCCTTTGTCTACCAAGTGAATCCCAGTCTCTTCTATCGGGACCATCCCTTTAGACATTCTTATAACGAGCCATAATTTCTAGAGACTGTCGGCAAACTCTTGGATAGGGATTTCTGTCTGTTTCAATAGAATTCCCCTAACGGTCGGTGACACTGCCTTACCAATCCGGATGTTGATTTCCTGATCTAGGGATAATCTGCTATTTACTACTGATCCTAGATATGTATAATTATCTACCATCTCTAGTTAGGCGTCGTCAATAAAGATTGATGGTATCCCATGTGCACCTTGTGACATAATCTGTGTCTTCGTTTTAGCTAATTGTTAAACCAAATTCAGAACAAGCATTGGAGAATGCAGATAGTAGACATTGCAATTCTTCCTCAGAGTGGGTCGTAACTGCAGCATCATCCGCAAAAAGCAACTCTCTGATCAGTACCCTCCTAATTTTGGTCTTGGCCTTCAATCTTTGAGCATTGTAGAGGCCGCCATCTGATCGTGAGTGAATGTGTAAACCACCATCCTGATCACGAAAGGCATATTTCAGTAGAAGTGAAAAGTATATTCCAAAGAGGGTGGGAGCTAGTACACAACCTTGCTTAACTCCACTCTTGATTTCAAACTCTTCAGAAGTTGCATCATCAAACTTGATTATACCCTTCATGCCTGTGTGGAACGATTCCACAATGGACAGAAGAGTTGGTGGGCAGCCAATCTTCTTTAGTGCCTTGAACAGACCCTCACGACTGACCAAATCAAATGCCTTTGTGAGGTCGATGAAGGCAATAAACAGTGGTTGATTCTGTTCACGGCATTTTTCTTGCATTTGTCGCAATGAGAATATCATATCAATGGTAGACCGGTTCTGTCGAAAGCCACACTGTGATTCGGGGTAGACTTGATCTCCTAGGACTTGAAGTCTGCGCAGAACAATTCTGGCAAATACTTTTCCAAGAATACACAGAAGTGAGATACCCCTATAGTTGTTGCAGTCGCTCCGATCGCCCTTGTTCTTGTACAGTGTTATGATGCTTGAATCTTTGAAATCCTGTGGGACTTGTCCTTCTCGCCAGCATAGCTCTATTAGCTGGTGGATCTGTAGAGTGAGTGTGTCTTGCCCACTCCTGATAACCTCTATTGGAATCCAATCCTTACCTGGAGCCTTGCCAGATGCAAGTTCATTTATAGCACACTTAACTTCTGTTATGGTGGGAAGTGTGATCCAGGTGGTCAAGAGTTGGTAGAGCCTCTATGGCGTTGAGGGCATCATCCGCTAGTTTGGTCTCACTTGAGTAAAGCTCCAAATAGTGCTCTACCCATCTGTCCATCTGCTGTTTCTTATCAGTGATGATTTCTCCAGTCAAGGTTTTCAATGGTGCACTTCTTTTGATCACTGGACCACAGGCTTTCTTTATTCCTTCATACATGCTTCTGTATGTTTCCTATATCACTTGCGATTTGAATGGACTCACATAACTTGATCCAATAATCATATGCACACTAGCCTGGCAGCCTTTTGCACATCCTTCCTAGCTTGCCTTAGCTCACTCAGAGTGTTACGCGTTGGTCTTTCCTTGTTTCTTAAGAGAGCTATCTTCTTCTTATCAATCAAGGGCTGCAGAGTCTCGTTGTTTGCCGCAAACCAGTCCTGCCTCTTATGATCCACAGTGCCGTAAACCTTTACGTCAGTTTTATAAAGAGTTTCCTTAAGTTGACCCCACTGTACAATTTTCTGGTGTATCAGTGAAAGCGTTTTCAAGTTGCTGTTGAAACTGAAAGCACTTTTCAGGATCGTGAGTGTTAATAATATTAATCCTGGGGCTAGATTTATGTTTAGGGGTGTAGATTCTCTTTGGTCTCAGTCTAACCCTTGCAACAACCAAAGAATGATCCGTATCACAGTCAGCACTGTGGTAACTTCGAGTCAATGATATATGGTTCAGATGTTGCCTCCGTGTGATGATGAAGTTTAGCTGGTGCCAATGGCCGGATCTTGGATGTGTCCATGTGACCTTATGCAGCTCTTTTGTTTTAAAAAAGGAGTTTGTAATACATAGGTCATTTCTAGTGCAATGCTCCAGCAGCCTTCCAAAAAAAAAAGGTGTAATTATTTTCCCTGAGTGACCCTTCCTCAGCGAGGCGAGTCTCCTGCAGGCCAGCAATATCAATGTTAAGACGATTGAGTCCGGCATCAATCGCAGCCATTTTTCTCATATCGTTAATATTGGTCAAGTCAGTGGAAAATCCTGGACACATGGTTCTCACGTTCCAGTTTGCAAGCCGTAGCTTGAGGTTTCTATTTTTCTTTTTATTAGTACCTAATGCATTGGTTTTACAGCCTGCGATTCAGATTTTGTCCTAGCCCCAAGCACCCATTGAAGCAGGCAGGCTGTGGCGGATCAGCACCCAATTGGCTGAGGGCTGCCCAGCTTGAGGCGGGTGGTAGCTGATCAGTGACACCTGTAGGTGTCTCCCACCGTCAGAGGCAACGCGTGGCGTCCCATGTCTACGCCAACTGACAGTGACTTATAATCCGTAACAGTTGCCTCTCGCTTTGATTCCGAGACCGGTTAAGACCAGGGATGGAGTTATTGCCTCTCCATAGCACAAAGCCTGGGCTGAAATATAGAGATCATATGTTGCCCATGCAGCATGATCCCTCTCTCGGCCTGCCTAGTTCACTCCAGAGGAAAGGTAACACCCCTACATCTGGAACAAGACAAGCTGCAGAAGCTGCCGGATCAGCAGAGCAATGCACTAACTGTCCGCCTATTGGAGCTTCGATCCTAGACCAGCCGCCAACCAAGGCTTAGGGCCTGGTCTGCCCTGCCAGAACTTTTTGTCTTTAGGTTGCATTTCCTCGCACCAGGGTAAGGCTGGTATCCTCCCAATTGCGCTCTTCCGGGTTTGGTAAGCGCCGCCCAACGTTCGGCGCTAACAGAAAGCAGGTAGTACCGTCTACTGTTATACAGTAGCTCAGTCATATCTGACTAAGACATGACACCATTACCTACTATAACAGCCGTGTTATAATGAAATTACCTACTATAACAGCTGTGCTATAATGAAATTACCTACTATAAAAGCTGTGTTATAATGAAAATATCTACTATACCGGCTGTGCTATAATGAAAATTCCTACTATAACAGCTGTGTTATAACGAAAATACCTACTATAACAGCTGTGCTATAATGAAATTACCTACTATAACAGCTGTGCTATAATGAAATTACCTACTGTAGCAGCTGTGCAATAATGAAATTACCTACTATAACGGCTTGCGATAATGAAATTACCTACTATAACAGCTGTGTAATGAATTACTTTCTATAACAGCTGGGTTTGTTTGTTTTTTTGGTATTTTTGCATATACTTTACATGGCGTTGCAGTCAACATCAGCATTTTTCAGCTGCAGTTGATGTACTAGGCAAGATTACGCTCAGTATTTTTCCATTGCTTTCTGAGCGACTGGCTCACATACCCCGTAAGTTACCAACGCAGTGAGAATCGCTACCGATTCTCATGCAGGTTACGTTAGTCACGAGAATATACGGGATTACGGAGAAAGACGTTAACCCCTGGCCCAGGGAGACCGGCTGTGTATCAGCTGTAGTATAATGAAAATACCTACTATAACAGCTGTGCTATAATGAAATTACCTACTATAACAGCTGTGCTATAATGAAATTACCAACTTTAACAGCTGTGTTATAACTAAAATACCTACTGTAACAGTTGTGTTATAATGAAAATACCTGGTATAACAATTATTGTGTTATAATGAAAATACCTACTATAACATTTGTGTTATAATGAAAATACCTACTATAACAGCTGTGTTATAATGAAAGCACCTACTATAACAGCTGTGTTATAATAAAAATACCTACTATAACAGTTGTGTTATAATGAAAATACATGAGATCACAGAATCTCCACGGTAATATATGTTTAAGTTAGAGTATTTCTTGCATAAATGTGATCACAAAGAAATAAAACTTCCTACTGCAAAAAAACTATTAAAGAAAAATTATCTAGATTTATTCTCTGCGGAATATAAATGACAAGAGACTGAGACAGAGAACGCAACAAACACGGGAAGAGGGGAGAAATGCAGAAGAAAGAGGACATAATGAAATCAATCTACGGAACGCCGAGAGCCCCACACAACCACAGGATGCACACCACTGCTTTAATTAAAATAAATTGCGTACTTGCATCCCCGTTTCTCTCACATCACTAAGTCTTTTTCATTAACAAATAAAATGTATTTGGAGTCAATGATCTCGATAATTTAGTTTTTACCGGGGATTTCTTTTTGGCACGCCATTATCACAGACTCCTAGCAGTAAACTGCATAGGGACAAATTATTCTTTTAAATTATTTATGACTTGATGCACTTTTCTCTGGAGTGGAACAGCAAACAAGGGCAAGACACGGAGTAGGAATAGTCATTGACCACGACTAGCAAGAGGGATACTATAAATAAAATATATATCAGAAAGAATCATAACAGTGAGAACAAAAGAATAGACAATTACTACATATGTACAAATATACGCACCATGTAATACAAACAACAATGAGCAAGAATGCGAGGAGTTCAACGAAGACCTCCATGACTTACTAAATAAAATAGAGAAGCAGGTCAACATCAAAGTTATGGGAGATTTCAATGCAAGAATAGGACATACATCTAATAGCATCTAGTGCTAACTTATATGTTTACTCTATGGATGACTTACCGACATTTGTTAGATATCATCTAGTGCTAAATTATATGTTTGCTCTATGGATGACTTACCGACATTTGTTAGATATCATCTAGTGCTAAATTATATGTTTGCTCTATGGATGACTTACCGACATTTGTTAGATATCATCTAGTGCTAACTTATATGTTTGCTCTATGGATGATTTAACGACATTTGTTAGATATCAGCTAGTGCTAACTTATCTGTTTGCTCTATGGATGACTTAACGACATTTGTTAGATATCATCTAGTGCTAACTAATATGTTTGCTCTATGGATGACTTAACGACATTTGTTAGATATCTAGTGCTAACTTATCTGTTTGCTCGTGCAAAGTGAAGGAACTGATGTTCTGATAATTCATCGTCCCGAGTTGAACCCGGGCTCTCTAGCATTAATTAGAGTTACGCTAGGCAAACACTAAAATAATGATTTTCATAATTAACCTTTGAAGTCTTCAGTCATTACATAGACTAGTATCAAACTTAGCTTTTTGTAACTGATGAAATTTGTAGACTATCAAGTTACTTTGAAAGTCAACTGTCATCGTTTATCTTTGTAGTGATAGTTGATTTTAGCTGTCATCGTTAATAGTGTTGGTGACAATTTACTCTCACCGTCATCATTCAATGGTAATTTGTCACAATAATCAGATTTAGATAGAGTTCATATAATTGATGCGATTTTGCTTGCATGTTTTATCGTTTGATTTGATCATATATAATTTGATTAATGATTAGTTACTTCATTGTATGACTCACTGCTTTGCATTAATTACTTTCTCACTTACTATCATCCTCAAACATTGTCTGTTCCTCTTGTCACTACCTTGTTTTAATGTATATCTTATTAGCTCTGTGTAGGGTAATATTATAATCACTTGTCTAGGTACTGACACCTTGCTGTCTTGAGCGACGATAGTTTCTTATATTGTGCGTCAAACAAGGCATAACCACTACTGTCAGGGTCTTAAACTTGGCTCGCTTTCCTAACTAGTGTGAGACAGTACAAATACAACGTGATTTGACGTAAGACTCAACGACACATCGTTCGGTGGATTTATTAACATATCAAATACAGAACGATGATCACAAATACATATAATGGATACTTTACAACTTACATCCACAATACAGTCACAGGTCTGACTCGCAAGATGTCCAGACACTCGCCTTTCAATACAGAAACCATACAATGCCTCTCTCACACGTCCGTCCTGTTCCGTGTCCCCAGAGCTGTCTGGACCTGGTTTGCAACTTGCCTCCTGCCTAACGTGACGTCACGTGGCAGGCGTGCGTCTTGCGTTGGCGGCCTGACCGCTGGTCAGCCAGCGATCTCGCAGGCCGGTAACTCATTCGCCTGGCGGCGCAACGAAGTGGTTGCATCCCTTACTGGGAGCTAAGTCGCCTGGCGGTCGTAACGATGTCCCTGCATCGCTGTCCACTGTCGGACTCTGACACGCTCCCCCGGTAAACTCCATGAAAGATGTCGTCTTTCATGTATAATGTCTGTACCTGTAATAGTATGCTCTTGTCAGAGTCTACCTTTCCATTGTTATACACAACGTTATCAAAATTACACACATGGCATAGAAATATATAAGACCTGGGAGTTGGGTACAAAGACATGTGGTGTTTCATGTGTAACACATATCAGGCTTCACCCTCTCGATGGCTGGTTACCTCAATTGTATTATCACCCAGTCAGATCAGTAGTACCAGCTTCACGCATCTACCTCGCAGCAATTTGAAAAAAAAAGAATAATATGGCTCTTGGAACAAAAACCATCTAGCCAGACTGAAATACGGCTTTATATAAGTCGTATAAAACACTCTAACCCTGTCCCTACTTGGCCAGGAGTTATTGTGTTGGTATACAATGTTGGCAACCCTCTGCCATGCCCAGTAGATGCCTGCCTGTGGTGTCAACACTTTAACAACAACATGTTATATACACACAACACATTAGCATATACATTTCAAATTATGGCCCTTTGTGTGAAAATGTAATAACAACAAAATGAAAGGGAAATAATTTTAACATTAGTGAAACACAATAATTTACAATAACTATTTAATTTCTTAGTGTCATTGCTTGACGTTTCTTCATATTAACGAGAAAAAGTCGGTAATATGAATACGTTAATCAAGATATGATTCTAAGATTACATTAGAGAAATAAATAAACACACAATTCGTGTATTCCATTTTATAGAATCCTAAATATGTTACAATCGTCAAAACTTTTTAACATTTTAAATGTTGTCTGCTATTTTTGTTCTAAATTTATAATTAATCCGGAAGTACACACGAGCTGTACAATCAGCTGATGGTAAAGATTGTAGAACACACCTGTTCCGGTTTGATGTAGTTTAAAGAAGGAACAATGTTCTCAAAGTTCGTGTTGGATTTCGGTACACAATCTTCTGGATTACGATCGAATGTTCATGTGTTAGATGTTTCAGTCGAACACTAAAGGTTTCGGTTCACTGCAGAGGTGTAGAAAAGTCGTCACTGTTCAGTTTTTTCTTTCACACCCGTAATTAAAATGTTCCTGGAAGAACCAACACGAAGTTGTCACTGTCAAGTTGGATAATTCGCTTCAGGTAAGTGCGAATGTGACACTCTTCTTGTACTTAATATATACAGTTAATAAAGTTCGCTTTCTACCACATACTACACATTTATACACGACAATCACTACATGAACTAGTAAAATAAGAACACTATATATAATGGGAGTAATCCCTATCACAATATTGTAGACATTACACAGCTTTTTGTGAATGGAAAAAACACTATTCACTGCTAAATGGCTGTGTCGGTCTGAGTGTATTTCTACATACTGCACTCAGCCATTGGTGCTCACTGGGTCGGTCGGACAACGTGACAAAAGATCGGCAATTGAATTGGTTCTGCCTGGGATATGTCGAACCTCAAAGCTATAATCTTGAAGTTTCAAAGACCAGCGTGCAATCATATGATTCGATGGCACACCTGAATTCATCCATCGTAAGGGGCTGCTGTCCGATTCTACGATGAAATGGCGTCCTAGAAGAAATCTAGACAATTTGGTGATCCCTACTACTAAAGCTAGGGCTTCTAGTTGAGGAATGGACCATGCCCGCTCTCGGGCTTTCAGCTTCCTGGATACAAAATAAACTGGGTGTAGGATGTTGTTATACTCCTGCAACAGGACTGCTCCAATCGCGACGGAGCTAGCATCTGTGCGTAATCTGAAAGGTAAACGGATATCGGGCAATTTAAGGATAAGATTCTGTTTATTCTTATCGGAAAAACATGATAGCACTTTATGAAATGCGATTTTTAGGCATTGATCGTGTACAATTTTCTCAGGTTTATCCTTTGTTAGTAAATTAGTAAATACCTCGGTCAGTTCCGAAAAATCAGGAATAAATTGCCTATAGTAATTTATTAGGCCCAGCAAACTTCTGACTTCTTTTTTAGTAGTCGGAAGTGAGAGTTTTAGTATCTTGGACACAATTTTATCGTCTGTCGTGACAAAGCCGTTGGATATTTTATAGCCCAAGAATGATATTTCCTGGTAGGCTATGTCTACTTTTGCAGGCTTCACTGTCAGTCCGTGCTGTCTGATCCGTTCAAATGTCTGGTCTAATGTCTTAATGTGCTCCGTCATTGTCTCTGTGTGAACACATATGTCGTCAATATAGCAAATTATGTTAGGAATGTCTCTTAGACGTAGTCGTGTCATACGTACGAATGTGGCTGGGGCGTTAACAAGCCCAAATGGAAGTTTGCACCATTCGTACAGTCCCCAAGGTGTGGCGAAAGCTGTCAGATGTCTGCTCTGTTCGTCTACCGCAATCTGCCAATAACCTTTAACCATGTCTACAGTCGTAAAGAATCTAGCGTCTGTCAGTTCTGTCAGAAGATCGTCAGTGTTTGCCATAGGCTCAAGATCTAGAACAGTTATTTTATTCAGTTTTCGGTAGTCGATGCACAGTCTTATTGTATTGTCCTTTTTCCGTACTATGACCATGGGAGATGAATAGTCTGATTGGGATCGTCGTATGATGTTATTTTTCTCTAAGTTGATGATTTCTTGATGTAATTGTTCTTTGTAATGTAATGGGATGGTGTATGGTCTGCATCTAATGGGTGCGTTTGATGTGAGTGCGATGTGATGCTGTACTAATTCTGTTTGTCCTGGGTTGTTGGAAAAGATGGTGTTGTACTGTTGTATAAGTTGTTTGCAACTGTCTGTGTCTGCTTGAGTTAAATTTGGGTTGATTTTGATCTCCCTCAAGCAGTCTGTCGTGTCTAATGCAGGTGTTGGAATTTCGTCACTAGCATCGTCGTCTTCGTGATCTATTATCACTGTACAAGCTGTTGTATTGTCTTGTTCGTCGTCTCTGTTGTAGTATGGTCTTAGCATATTTATGTGAAATATTTTGTGTTTGTCTTTTATAAGGATCTCGTAGTCTACAGGTGAAATCTGTCTTGTCACTTTAAAAGGTCCCTGCCAAGAATCAGTCAGAAGGTGTCTGTCACTAGGTAGCAGAAGAAGAATGTCCTGTCCAGGTGTCAATGTTATTGTCCTGTTACCTTTGTCAGCATACTGTCTATAAGTAGCACCAGATAGTTTTAGTGCATTCTTTGCAATAACACAAGATTTGATGATTCTTTCACGCAATGATGTCACATATGAGTATGATGATATGGGTTTAAGTACTGGTGTAGAGTCAGTTAACATTTGGTGGTAAATGGTCAATGGGCCACGTGGTTTGGCACCATAGATAAGTTCAAAAGGAGAGAAACCGGTACTAGCATGTGGTACCTCGCGATAAGCAAAAAGAATAGCTGGTAGATATACATCCCAGTTGTTGGGGTGTTCTTGCGTCACTTTTGCAAGCATGTGCTTAAGATCCCCGTTAAACTTTTCTATTACTCCGCTACTGTGAGGATGGTAGGGGGAATTGAAACACTGCTTAACTCCCAGCATTTTGGTGAAAGCTTGGGTGGATGCGGCAATAAACTGAGTGCCCCTATCAGATTGGATAGTATCTGGAAACCCTATCCTAGAAAAAATATGGAAGAACACTTCCATTATGTCATTGGCAGTTATGTTCTTTAACGGAATAGCTTCTGGCCAGCGGCTACATTGATCAATAATCGTTAGAATAAATTTATTCCCTCTAGTTGTTGTATGACTGAGAGGGCCCACTATGTCAACCGATAGCTTTTCAAAAGGTCGACTGGCTAAGTCGGTGACTTGTAACTTTGCCTGTGGGTGTTTACCTTTTTTAACCAGTTTCTGGCAGGTGTCACAACTTCTGCAATAATCTTTAATGTCATTGCAAAATTTTGGCCAGTGAAATTGTGTCAATAACCTTGATCTGGTCTTAACGTATGCCATATGACCTGCAAGAGGTATATCGTGTGCAAGATGTAAGGCTTGTTTGCGATAACTAGTTGGCAAAACAGTTTGCTCTGTGGTATTGTCACCTATGGTGTAGTACCTAGTGAGTATGTTATTTTTCATCGCAAAATGCCATTTTGCATTCTTGGTTGCTTTTGGCTTTCGGCCGATCAGGTCAAAGTATTTTGACAATGAAGGATCAGCTTTTTGGGCTGTTACAAATGCTTCCTTCATGGTGTTGGTACGTAGTGAAACTGGGCTGAGTAATTGTATCGCCTCAGTTTGATTTACTTCATCTTGCACTCTAGCAGTAGCTCTTGTTACTGCGTTCACACACTCAATGATATCAGATGATGATGATGGAACAATAGTTTCAATGATGTCATGAGAATTTAGTGCTACATTAGCTACATTAAAATGAATAGGTGGTGTGACATTTTCAATGATGACATTTGATGGTGATGTTATGGCATCATCATTACATGCAGATGTATTGTCATGAGGTTTATCATTTACCTCAGGTAAATTACCAATAATTATATCACAAACTGGACTGGTTAGTGCAGCGCACTTTACTTTCCCAGTGAGGAAAGGTGTATCAATATATGCCCATGCTAATGGGTATCTCTCAATATTGCCTGAGAATGTTCTACATGTTACATGCCTGCCTGTATAATCTGTAGGCAATATGAACGTTCTTTTAAGGCCAATGAGTGAACTGCCCGTATCGCGAAGGACTGTAGCAGGCTTGCCATTAACATATCCGTGATGGATGATTATTTTGCCTTTTGAGTCTACTACCAAGTTAGCTTCTTCGTTGGCAATAGGGATGGTATGACCGCATGTTAAAATACCATCTTCATAGAAGGTGTTACAAACAGAGCATTTGTTTGCGTTGAATATGTCAAAAGCCTGTGCTGAGTTCACAGGATGTTTCTCTGGCTCTTCTTCATCAGAAGACGAACTATCAAACAAGGCGGCGTTTGCTTTGTTGGTCATATGCCTGCCCTTACAATCTTTCCGATGGTGACCCCATGCCTTGCAGAGGAAACATTTTCGTGAGTTTTTGAAGGATTTACGTTCCTTGTCTTGCCTGTTTACCATATTTACTAAGTAATTATGGTACCCTGGGTTTTGATCGCACATTTCACCCTGATGATGTGAATTTTTACAATGAATGCAATGATTAAATTTCTCAGAGGTAGGCCTATGAGGTTTCTGCCTACTATAGGGTTGTTTGTCATAGTTAGCCGCTGCTACAAAGTTAATGTTAGTATCTTCAGTAGCAAAGCAATGTTTGTTGGCTGTGTAGTAAGCCGAACCCCGTCTTTCAATCTCATCCACACTAGAGCATTCATTCTCTAACAAAAATTTAGCAAAGGCTGAAGGAATAGATGACACAATTTTGTCTCTAATGATTAGATCTTCCAATCTCTGATAACTCTTTTCAATTTTGGCTGCTGAAGTCCATTTGGTGAAAATATCTCGGACTAAGCAGAGGTAGTCAGAGAACGTTTGAGTCGGTTTTGGGCTCAATTTACTGAACTGTTCTCTGTAACCTGCCTCATCTAACATAAAATGTGCCATAATCTTAGATTTCAGATAATGGTAATCTTTTCTGAGGTCTTTGGGGATGGTTTCAATAACTTTAAGAGGTTCCCCTGACAAACTCCTCATATACACAATATTCCATTCAGACAGTGGAACTTGATAATGCTCCATTAAAGTTTCAAAATTTTGGGTAAAGGCTGCAATGCAGTCACCCGAGGTATAATTACGTACAATACCTTGATATTTCTTGTACTGGTTTTCTTTCTCCAGTCTTTCAGATTTCTTAGACTCTTTGTTAATCGCAGTCTCAGTGTCAAGTTGTTTCATCTTCAACTGTAACTCCAGTTCTTCTCTCTTACTCTGAGCTGCTATTTCTGCCTTTTTCAACTCACTTTCCATCTCAGCTTGCTTGGTCTTTGCAGCCAGTTCTAATTCGGCTTGCTTTAAGGCTGTGTCTGCCTCTACTTGTTTGGCAGTTCTTTCTGCTTCTGCCTGCTTAAGAGCTCTTTCAGCTGCTCTTTCTTCACGCTCAGCCACTTTTTCCTGTACTTGTAGGTATTCTGCATATTTCTGCTCACTCCACTGTGTTAATTCATCACCATGTAACTGTAATTTTATCCCCATATCAATGAAATCAAATAATGAAGACATGATGGAAAACATGTCCAATGAAATACCAGCCACACACAATATGTTATAAGTGGTTAGTAATCAACAATTTACAATTTGTTTATCTGGACGATATGTGCCTAAAAATGCATTTATAAGGTATACGAAAAGGAAAAAGTATACTCAAGTGCCCTGGATGCGGTGAAGAACGGTTGAAAATCGGGCTAGGAACTGTAGGGTCTCTACTTCGGACTACAAATGACCTCTACGGCAAGGTTTCGGATGGTACGGAAAAACCTGCTTTGTTTTTGGAAGAAGATAAATTAGCGTCTATTTGTTGGTGTGTGCCTGCTTGTCACTAAGTGTTGATTAGGTTTGTATGGCGTTGAGTGTAATTGTATGTCGTAAGTTTGTCCGTCAACAGTTTTTTTACAATACACGTTACTTTCTTTCCAAACACTTTTTCGCGTTCCACAAACTCAATTCACAAAGACAATCTACAAGTATCTTAACACTCTACAACATTGATGACACATCACTTACATCAAGATGACATTCAGTAAGGACATAGACATCAAGTTTACAAGATGGCGACAAGGTCAAAATGGCGACAAGATCACAATGTCGACAAGGTCAAAACGGTGACAAGTTTCACAAATCACAAATGTTTTACACGCTTACAGGATCAAACAAAATGTATGCATTGTACGTTTACAAATGGTCTTACACATGTTTAAATAATGTAGTAACAATCAAAATGAGCCTTCCATGATCACATTTAAGTTTACATCTAATTAAATTAAACGTTCAACAAGGACAAGCTATTCACGTTCAAATATAACTAAATTAAAGCTGGACGAGCCCTCCACGTTCACACATGTCAGGGTCTTAAACTTGGCTCGCTTTCCTAACTAGTGTGAGACAGTACAAATACAACGTGATTTGACGTAAGACTCAACGACACATCGTTCGGTGGATTTATTAACATATCAAATACAGAACGATGATCACAAATACATATAATGGATACTTTACAACTTACATCCACAATACAGTCACAAGTCTGACTCGCAAGATGTCCAGACACTCGCCTTTCAATACAGAAACCATACAATGCCTCTCTCACACGTCCGTCCTGTTCCGTGTCCCCAGAGCTGTCTGGACCTGGTTTGCCACTTGCCTCCTGCCTAACGTGACGTCACGTGGCAGGCGTGCGTCTTGCGTTGGCGGCCTGACCGCTGGTCAGCCAGCGATCTCGCAGGCCGGTAACTCATTCGCCTGGCGGCGCAACGAAGTGGTTGCATCCCTTACTGGGAGCTAAGTCGCCTGGTGGTCGTAACGATGTCCCTGCATCGCTGTCCACTGTCGGACTCTGACAACTACAACCCATTGTGTGAACCAGAGATGAAGTTCTACATCTCCATAGCACAAAATCTTGGCTGAATTTAGAGACCATGTGTTGCACATGCAGCATGATCTCTCTCTCGGTCCGCCTTGTTTATTCCAAGGGAAAGGTAAAATCAGTACGTCTGGAACAAGACAAGCTGCAGAAACTACCGCATCAGTAAAGCAATTCTCTAACTGCCCGCCTGTCGGATCTTCTAACAAATACAAGTGGCCAACCAAGGGTTGGAGTCTGGTCTACCCTGCCACGACATTTAGTCTTTAGACTGCATTTCCTCGCACTAGGATAAGGCTTGAGGCCTCCCAATTGTGCTCCAACAACTTAAGTCGGTGTCACGATGTGGGGTGTCGGGTTTGGTGAGTGCCACCCAACAGCCGGAGCTAACAGACAGCAGGTAGTACGGTCTACTGTCATACGATAGGTTAGTCATAACTGTCTAAGACCTTTGCATGGTTAAAGTAATAAGTAATAATGTCTGAGTAAAGCCGATACGACAGCATGGACCAGTTCACTTGTTTCTTCGAGTCCGCGAGGGGACTGGCATATTGGATGGGTTATCAGGACAGCTGCTGGAGTAATATATTAGAGTGTAGAGATGCAAGATTGGGACGCAATCGATGAAGGCGGTAGAAAGCTAGTGGAAGTAGTGAAGGAAAGGTAGCCTTTTGAGGCCGAAGAAGAGGAGACGAGGAAACAGCAAATGGAAACAGTCAACGTGAGGGTGTCCGTCAATACGGAGAAAGAAAACCTATTCTCTCATGCCGTAAATCAAAAGAACGCTGGAGGGCGGACTTCCACAGTGAAGAGGCGTGAATTATTACGCCAATCTCCACGGCACACGAAGAAGAAAACTTGGTAAACGAAAGGCAGAGACTCGTTCCTCCAATTCATAAATAAAAAAGGAGGGGGGAAACGGGTAAAGGGGTAAGCGGAAGGAGGAGGAGGAGGAGGAGGAGGAGGAGGAGGAGCAGCAGCAGCAGCAGAAGAAGAAGAAGAAGAAGAAGAAGAAGAAGAAGAAGAAGAAGAAGAAGAAGAAGAAGAAGAAGAAGAAGAAGAAGAAGAAGAAGAAGAAGAAGAAGAAGAAGAAGAAGAAGAAGAAATGGCAGCAGCAGAAGGCGGAGCCAGAGGCGGAAGCGGAAGATGAAGCGGCAGCAAAAGCAGAAGAGGAAGCGGCAGTAGAAGAGGAAGAAGCAGAAGTGGAAGAAGAAATAGAAGAAGCAACAGCAGGAGGAGGGGGAGGTGGCGGCAGAAGAAGCCGAAGCAGCACCACCGTATTTCTTCCACTGATGGGTAGGTGCAGTGCTATTTGATGCCGTTTGCAGTCTACTGACAAAACACAGTGAATATTTTAACTATAAACTTATCTTAACAGTAAGTGCAAATCAATACACGTTATTTTATTACCACTGCATTGATGAGGAAGATACCCCTCCCCTCATCCCATTTATGTTTTACGTCTCTTCCACTTATCTGCATCCATAATACGTTGAACGCATGCGAATCTCTTCAATTGATCCACGTGTCTGGAAAATCCCACAGTTATATTAATAATGCATAGGGAATTCATTCAAATGAAGTACCCGATGTTGTTGAGTACACAGATGCAGTAGACAATCATTTCTGTGTGGGTATTCGACTGCGTGTGTTTGTCTTGAGGTTCGCTTTCCCTACAATACACCAATTTCTCTACACGCCAACCCCATCGTTACAGTAGAATTCATTGATGGTTTATTTGAATTGGTTGGTTGGTTGTTTGATTGGTTCAATTGATAGTTTGGTGGTTGGTCGGTTGGTTGGTTTATTTGATAGTTGGGTGGCTGGTTGAATCGTTGGTTTGTTGGTTGGTTGCTTGGTTCAGTTGATAGTTAGGTGGTTGGTTAGTCGAATGGTTGGTTCATTTGATAGCTTCGTGATTGGTTGGTTGTTGAATGATTGGTTGGTTGGTTGAATGATTGGTTGGTTGGCTGAATTATTGGTGTGTTGCTTTGTTGTTAGTAGGATTATTGGTTGTTTAGTTGACTGAATGATTGGTACGTTGTTTGTATGGTTAGTTCTCTGGTTGTTTGATTCGTTGGATGCATGATTAGTTAATTGGTTGCTTTGGTGGTTGTGTGGCTGAAGGTTTGGTTTGTTTGTTGGTTTTTTAGCGATTGGATGGTATGATCTTTAGTTAGTTGGGATGGATGGTTCGTTAGGCTGTTTCTCGGACATTTGGATTAATGATTGGTTGATTGGTTGGTGAGTCGGTAGGTCGGTCGGTCGGTCGGTCGTTTGGTTGGTTGGTTGATTGATTTGTTAGTTGGTTGGTTGGTTGGTTGGTTGGTTGGTTGGTTGGCTGGTTGGTTGGCTGGTTGGTTGGTTGGTTGGTTGGTTGGTTGGTTGGTTGGTTGGTTGGTTGGTTGGTTGGTTGGTTGGCTGGTTGGATGAGTACATCGTTGCTTGAGTGATTGACTGGTTCGGTAGATTTTTGTTGTTTGCATGGTTAGTTGGTTGGTTGGTTGACCGGTAGGTCGGTCGGTCGGTCGGTCGGTCGTTTGGTTGGTTGGTTGATTGATTTGTTAGTTGGTTGGTTGGTTGGTTGGTTGGTTGGTTGGTTGGTTGGCTGGCTGGTTGGTTGGCTGGTTGGTTGGTTGGTTGGTTGGTTGGTTGGTTGGTTGGTTGGTTGGTTGGTTGGCTGGCTGGTTGGATGAGTACATCGTTGCTTGAGTGATTGACTGGTTCGGTAGATTTTTGTTGTTTGCATGGTTAGTTGGTTGGTTGGTTGGCTGGTTGGTTGGTTGGTTGGTTGGTTGGTTGGTTGGTTGGTTGGTTGATTTGTTAGTTGGTTGGTTGGTTGGTTGGTTGGTTGGTTGGTTGGTTGGTTGGTTGGTTGATTGATTGATTTTTTGGTTGGTTGGTTGATTGATTTTTTAGTTGGTTGGTTGGTTGGTTGGTTGGTTGGTTGGTTGGTTGGTTGGTTGGTTGGTTGGCTGGTTGGCTGGTTGGCTGGTTGGCTGGTTGGATGAGTACATCGTTGCTTGAGTGATTGACTGGTTCGGTAGATTGTTGTTGTTTGCATGGTTAGTTGGATTAAATGTTTATTATATGATTGCTTGATTATACGATTCCATAGTTGGAAGATTCGTTTGTCGGATGGCTTTGGGGTGGTTTATTGCTTGGTAAATTGAATAGTTGGGTGATTGGATGGTTAAGGTGTTGGTGCTTCCAATCTCCCAGCTCAGAAACTAGCAGTTGGTGCAAGATATTGTCTTCACATCTGCGGATTGCCATATTAGGAAGTAATCCAGTCGGGATTAAGCACAGTACGCGCGGACATGCTGGGATAAGGATGTAGCAGGTCGGGATTGAGCACAGTACACGCAGACTAAGTGGGATCACACGTATGTTAGTTATATTTTCTCCACATATTTGAGGTATTTTAAGCCCATCCATCACGCATACGGGACGCGAACATCTATTTTCCAACATTAGATCTCGTACTCACTAGTCGCTACTTCTACTACCCAATTTAAGCAAAACAAAATTTAAGTTAGATGCATGTGCTTTACAGTATGACGTAATCAACCCAAGCATTTTTGATTGTTTGTGAATGGCAAGTTTACGGTCGGTAATTTGTCAGGGAACAGTCATAACATCTGATGGGAGATGCCTTGAAGAGATTAGAACAAGAATTGCAATGGCGAAAGTAGTCTTTAGCAAGATGAAAAACATACTGACCAATAAAAAGATGTCAATTGAAACGAGAAAAAGAGTGTTGAGGGGATACATAAAGCTTGTTCTGTTGTATAGATGTGAAACTTGGACAATGAGCAGTCACAGGGGCGTCACTAGGGGTGTGCGGGGGTGCGGGCCGCACCGGGTGACACCATCAAGGGGTGACACCAAAATTAAAAAATTGCAAATTTGACAAAGCAGACATAGCTCTGTCTAGTCGGGTTTCATAACCGTTCATTGTTAATTTTAGAAATTTTAATGTTAAATAACAAAAATTTAACTTTGTCCGAGTTTGTCGAAGTTCTTTATTTATGTTTTACCTGAAGTATTGAAGTTATATTGTTCAATTTGTTTTCTTTCTTATGTTCTTATTAACTTTTTGACTTATTTTACAAACATTACTATATGCGATTATATATGGTACAGGAACACTCGGAAGAAGACCATGGTGAAAGTCTAGAGGGGTGACACCAAGAGTTTACCACACTGGGTGACACCAACCCCAGTGACGCCACTGAGCAGTCAAGCTGAAAAACATCTGATGGCTGCAGAAATGTGGTTTCTGAGGAAAATGCAAAGAATACCAAGGACAGACAGAAAAACCAATGACCAAGTACTACAGGAGACAAATTAAAATCGTAAATTGATTAGAGAAATTATACGTAGACAGTCAAAATGTTTTGGACATGTTATGAGAAGAAATTGATTGGAGAACTTAGTGACAACTGGCAAGATCGAAGGGAACAGACCAAGAGGAAGATCGAGAGGAAAATACCTGGATGGCTTGGCCACATGGCATGGTCGAGACAGGAACACTGAGCTGATCCACGACTCTGGAGATCGAGTGAAATGGCGAGTCATGACCGCCTACGCTTTCCGGCATGGCACATGATTGATTGATTGAATTTGTCATAGTTTTCTGAACGACCGACACTCGTAAAATGTTCTTGCAGGACGTTGCGATCAACTCCAGGATGATATTCTGGACTGTTTTACGTTCAGTAATATCCCTATGTTGTTTGAACGAGAACTCAACGTTTGGTCCAAAATTAATATATTCAGTGCGAAATAAAACCTAGCTGTGAATCACAAAGGGGGCACAATCAAATGAACAAGTATTACGATGTAAATGTCCGTTCACTGAAATTTGCAATTGCGGAAAAAAAATTTCATCTTTTTTTTTTTGCGCTCGCTCGCTTTGAACTCAAGCGTAGTTCATACACACTATTTATAGTAGTGCTGGATGAATTTTGCGTGTGGATTAGCTTCCCCTATTAACAGTGTCAATCGCCAACAGGCCAACCCACTCCGACTTCAGAGGTACTTGTAATTTATGTCCCCAAGTCAAGGACGACAAGTCAACATTTTAGTCCAACTGTCCGGTATAGGGGTTGAACCGCTTACCTCGGCAAACCGTTTGTTTGACACGCGTTCTTATCCATTCGGCCATGCGGACCTGCTTTCTTCATCTAGTTATTCTTCTCATCCCGTTCTTGTGCCTTAATGTAGTCACTGGATGGTCTTCACGGTGATTATATGTTGTGTTTTGTGTATGTATTTGTATGCTGATGAAGGCTAATCGCTGCGACGCTCTGTATTTTTTTTAATTCTGTTCTGTAAAATTGCATTACTTTGTGTTATTTTATATTGTTTACATTTCCACAGCTTTACCACAGTTACACTAATTTTAGTCATAAAGCAGATACATAGTTCCAGCAGCCAGATGGCTGGTGTAGTTTCTACACTCCTAGCCCTCCAGACTTCCGACTCTGGTTATTATATTAATAAATCTGCCATTTAACACGGCTTGCGACAAGCGGGATCTTTAACTGAAACGAAATATGAGGCGAATTGCGGTTTCGTTAGTGCAGCTCCACTGTCTGATGGGGGAAATGTGTTCACGTGTAGTATAATGATAACCAGATGAAATGATTGCTCTGTCATTTTGTGACTTCCCGAAACGAACCTTTGGTGTAATTACAGTTACAAGGCACAGCTGGGAAAGTTTACGTTCGGCTTAGGCATTCTGTTCGTAAATTTGCTTGGGAGTATTTTATCATTTCGAATAACCAGTGTAAAATACCCAAATATGGATGATGGGAATATCACAAAATCGAGTTTTATCCATCACGCTACCACACCCTCCCTCCGGATGTAAAATAATAATAATAATAATAATAATAATAATAATAATAATAATAATAACAAAAGTTGCCTGCCACATGACGTAGGCGACCATGTATCTCCACAGACCTCAGTCCTTAACGTTGAGGGTAAATTATATTAATGATATTCCCTCACAATCCCACCTGAAATCATCAGGCATACTTACCATCTGGATTTCCCTGCCTTTTCCACCATTGATATGTCCTGTGGTCACCGTGTTTTCCAATGCCTCTCTACTAATTAACTGACCAAAAACCATTGTCTTTTGCATATCGCAACAGATGCAACAACAAAGATCTTTATTAGCAGTATGAATAAGGACTTATAGAATGGCAGTGTTTGCGACTGTAGAGCAGGAGTCGGTAACCTAAAGCACGAGTGCCAAGAGTGGAACACGAAACGGTGTTAAATGACCCGTTGAGTAGATTGAAATACAATATTACACTGAAGCATATAATTCATTTAGCAGGCGCGCTGGCCCTCCAGGTTGGGGGGTTGAAGCGTGGGGTTAACATCCCCACCTTTGTAAAAACCATTTTTGTTACGAAACAGATACACGAGCCTCGAATTCGGACTGACTTATCTGGACAACGACCTTAGAACGTTAAAGGACTTTTGAGATTTGTAACATGGAATGTACGGACACTATATCGAGCTGGAGCGGCCGAAGAACTAATCCGGGAGCTGGTTGAATAGCAAATGGATATAACAGCAATTCAAGAAATAAGGTGGCCAGGAGAGGGTACTTTAGAGCAAAATGGAATGATTATAATATATGGAGGAAACACCCAAAATAAACATGAATTAGGAACAGGATTTGTCATCAAAAAAGAGTTATGGGGGAACGTTTTAAACTTTAAAGCTGTTAATGACAGGATTAGTAAATTACGAATAAATGGTAAATGGAAACATATAACGATGATTAATGTACATGCACCTACTGAAGAGAAAGACGATCATATTAAAGAAGACTTTTATAATGATCTGGAAGATGTCATAGAAGAAACCCCCAAACAGGACATCCTGATTGTGCTGGGAGACTTCAATGCAAAAATAGGTAGAGAGCAAACTAATATAAAAAGTGGCCGGTATGGAAAGCCTACATAAAACTTCAAATGATAATGGATGGAGAGTCATCAACCTGGCAGAAGCCAAAGGACTGCAGATTAGCAGTACCAGACTACAAAGAAAGGATATACACAAACAAACTTGGAAATCATGTGACAAGAGAACCTATAATCAAATAGATCACATTTTAACCAACAGAAATGCATCAAACATACAGCAAGTTAGAAGTTATAGAGGAGCTGAGTGCCACAGTGACCACTTCCTCGTTGGAGCAAAATTTAAAATAAAACTTAAGAGAGCTTTCTATACTAAATTACAAAGATTACACCCAACATATAACAGAGAAAAACTACAAGAAATTACAGTCAAAGAGAAATTTACAGATGAAATAAAATGTAAACTTGAAACTCTGCAAAACCCTTTGGAGGAAAGCGTTGACCAAACTTGGTTGAACATCAAGAATACAATTCAATCTACCGCAGAAGAATGTCTCGGTGTGTTAACCACGCATAGAAAGAACAGATGGTTCAATCAAAAATGTGAAGAAGCAGTCATTAGGAAAAAGAATGCCAGACATTTATGGTTAAATGACATCAACAACATCCAAAAGGAAGAGCATTATAGAAATGAATGTAAAGAGGCTACAAAAATAGTCCGACAGCAGAAGCGAGAATATATGAGTAATATAATCAAAGATATGGAAACTAATCACCAGAAAAATGAATCCAGAAAATTTTTTAAAGAACTGAAGTCAATGAAACGAGGGCACCAACAAAACACATATGGTTTAAAAGACAAAAATGGGAATATGATAAATACCAATGAGGAAATGTGCAACACATGGAAAGAATATTTTGTTGAATTACTAAATTGTGAAGCTCCAAGTAACATTTTCCCACAGGAAGAGGTTCTAACATGCGAACCACAAATTGAAGAACCTACATTTGAAGAAATCCTATATGTAATCACACGACTTAAAAACAATAAGGCAACTGGGACTGATGGAATTGCTGCTGAATTTATAAAGGCAGGTGGCCATGCATTACATCTAAAGCTATACGAACTAATAATAAAAATCTGGAGGACAGAAGAATTACCCCATGACTGGAAAGAGTCATTATTGATACCTATCTTTAAGAAAGGAGACAAGTTCCAATGTGGAAATTATAGAGGAATATCACTACTGTCCACAAGCTATAAGATACTATCCGCAGTATTACTAAATAGACTAAAACCATATTCAGAAGACATATTAGGTGACTACCAGGCGGGTTTTAGACAAAACAGATCAACAATAGATCAGATATTTATCTTACGACAAATAGCCGAGAAAAATTGGGAATATAAAAGAGATCTCCATAACATTTTTGTGGATTTTAAAAAGGCTTATGATAGTGTCCGTAGGAATAGTCTATGGAATGCTATGCAGGAATTTGGAATACCAAGGAAGTTAATCAACATGACCAGACTATGCATGGAAGATACTTATAATATAGTAACATATAAAGGCAGGAAATCAGACCCCTTCCAAATAACATCTGGCTTGAAACAGGGTGATGCACTATCGCCGCTACTCTTCAATCTGGCTCTAGAGAAAGTTGTAAGGAAGGTAAAGGAGGAATGTGATATTGGAGGAACATCCAAGCTGCTTGGTTATGCAGATGATATAGATATTATAGGGCAAAGTGAACAAAAGACATTGGAAATATTGACTCACTTAAAGGAAAAAGCCCAACAGATGGGGCTGGTTATCAACCAAGATAAGACAGAATATATGGTAATTTCAAGAGACGGAATGGCTAAAAACTCTGGCCACATACAAATAGATAATATGACCATTAAAAGAACGGAAATATACAAATACCTGGGTACAATCTTCAACTGCTCCAACATCATAAGGGAAGAAATACAAACTAGAATCAACTCTGGAAATAAGATATACTATGCACTACAACATCTACTAAAATCAAAGGCGCTATCTCGTAACACCAAAATCACAATATACAAAACACTGATCAGACCAGTTGTGCTGTATGGCTCTGAAACCTGGAGTACAACGAAAGGAGACGAAGCCTTGTTACAAACCTTTGAGAACAAAATTTTAAGACGCATCTTTGGACCCATTAGGGATACACAAAGTGGAGAGTGGAAAAGAAGAAGTAACAAAGACATTTATGATCTGTTTAAGTCCCCGCTAATCACTGGTATCATAAAGGCTAATAGACTACAATGGCTGGGGCATATAGAAAGAATGGAAGATAATAGGGAAACAAAACTCGCTTACACTCAGGAAATAAATGACCGTAGACCCCGAGGTAGACCAAGAAGGCGGTGGAGAGATAATACATATACAGACCTACAAGCACTTGGAATCAACGACTGGCTAGAGAAGGTCCACCAGAGAGACGAATGGAGACGGATTGTATCTGCAGCAAAGAACCTCAATGGCTCGGAACGCTGAAGAAGAAGAAGATCAATTACTTTGAAAGTGAACTGTCATCGTATATCTTTGTAGTGATAGTTGATTTTAGCTGTCATCATTAATCGTGTTGGTGACAATTTACTCTGACCGTCATCATTCAATGGTAATTTATCACAATAATCAGATTTAGATAGAGTTCATATAATTGATGTGATTTTGCTTGCATGTTTTATCGTTTGATTTGATCATATATAATTTGATTAATGATTAGTTACTTCATTGTTTGACTGACTGCTTTGCATTAATTACTTTCTCACTGACGTCACTACTGTCATCCTCAAACATTCCTCTTGTCACTATCTTGTTTTAGAGTATATCTGATTAGCTCTGTGTAGAGTAATACTGTAATCACTTGCCTAGGTACTGACACCTTGCTGTCTTGAGCGACGATAGTTTCTTATATTGTGCTTCAAACAAGGCATAACAACTACAACCCATTGTGTGAATCAGAGATGGAGTTCTACCTCTCCATAGCACAAACCTTGGCTGAATTTAGAGATCATGCGTTGCACAAGCAGCATGATCCCTCTCTCGGTCTGCCTTGTTTACTCCAGGGGAAAAGTAAATCCAATACGTCTGGAACAAGACAAGCTGTAGAAACTGCCGCTTCAGTAAAGTAATGTTCTAACTGTCCGCCTGTCGGAGTGTCTAACAAATACAAGTTGCCAACCAAGGCTTAGGGTTTGGTATGCTCTGTCACGACATTTAGTCTTTAGACAGCATTTCCTCGCACCAGGATAAGGCTTGTGCCCTCCCAGTTGTGCTCCTCCGCCTTAAATCGTTGTCTCGATGTGGGGTGTCGGGTTTGATGAGTGCCACCCAACATTCGGAGCTAACAGACAGCAGGTAGTACCGTCTACTGTCATACGATAGATCAGTCATAACTGTTTAAGACCTTTGCATGGTTAAAGTAATAATGTCTAAGTAAAGCCGATACGACAGCATGGACCAGTTCACTTGTTTCTTCGAGTCCGCGAGGTGACTAGCATATTGGATGGGTTATCAGGACAGCTGCTGGAGTAATATATTAGAGTGGGGATGCAAGATTGGGACGCAATCGATGAAGACGGTAAAAAGCTAGTGGAAGTAGTGAAGGAAAGGTAGCCATGTGAGGTCGATGAAGAGGAGATGAGGAAACGGCAAATTGAAAAAGTGAACGTGGGGGTGTCTGTCAATGCAGAGGAGGAAAAACTATTCTCTCATGCCGAAAATCAGAAGAACACTGGAGGGCGGACTTCCACAGTGAAGAGGCGTGAATTATTACGACAATCTCCACAGCACACGAAGAAGAAACCTTGATAAACGAAAGGCAGAGACTCGTTCCTCCAATTCATAAATAGAAAAAGACGGGAAGAACGGGGAAAGGGGTAAGCGGAAGAAGAAGAAGAAGAAGAAGAAGAAGAAGAAGAAGAAGAAGAAGAAGAAGAAGAAGAAGAAGAAGAAGAAGAAGAAGAAGAAGAAGAAGAAGAAGAAGAAGAAGAAGAAGAAGAAGAAGAAGAAATGGCAGCAGCAGAAGGCGGAAGAAGAAGAAGAAGAAGAAGAAATGGCAGCAGCAGAAGGCGGAAGCGGAAGAAGAAGCGGTAGAAGAAGCGGCAGCAGAAGAAGAGACGGCAGCAGAAAAAGAAGCGGCAGCAGAAAAAGAAGCGGCAGCAGAAAAAGAAGCGGCAGCAAAAGAAGAAGCTAAAGCAGAAGCACAAGAGGAAGAAGTAGCAGAAGCAGAAGAGGAAGAAAAAGCAGCAACAGCAGCAGCAGGCGGAGGATGCGGCTGAAGAAGCAGAAGCAGCACCATCGTCTTTCTTCAACTGATGGGTACAGTGCTATTCGATGGCGGTTGCAGTCTGCTGAATAAAACACAGTGAAAAGTTTAACTATAAACATATCTTCGCTGTAAGTGCAAATCAATACACGTTATTTTATTACCACTGCATTGATGAGGAAGATACCCCTCCCTCATTCCATTTATGTTTTACGTCTCTTCCACTTATCTGCATCCATAATACGTTGAACGCATGCGAATCTCTTCAATTGATCCACGTGTCTGGAAAATCCCACAGTTATATTAATAATGCATAGGGAATTCATTCAAATGAAGTACCCGATGTTGTTGAGTACACAGTTGCAGTAGACAATAATTTCTGTGTGGGTATTCGACTGCGTGTATTTGTCTTGAGGTTCGCTTTCCCTACAATACACCAATTTCTCTACGTCTACCCCATCGTTCCTGTAGAATTCATTGATGGTTTATTTGAATTGGTTGGTTGGTTCAATTGATAGTTTGGTGGTTGGTCGGTTGGTTGGTTTATTTGATAGTTGGGTGGCTGGTTGAATCGTTGGTTTGTTGGTTGGTTGCTTGGTTCAGTTGATAGTTAGGTGGTTGGTTAGTCGAATGGTTGGTTCATTTGATAAATGCGTGATTGATTGGTTGTTGAATGATTGGTTGGTTGGTTGAATGATTGGTTGGTTGGCTGAATTATTGGTGTGTTGCTTTGTTGTTAGTAGGATTATTGGTTGTTTAGTTGACTGAATGATTGGTAAGTTGTTTGTATGGTTAGTTCTCTGGTTGTTTGATTCGTTGGATGCATGATTAGTTAATTGGTTGCTTTGGTGGTTGTGTGGCTGAAGGTTTGGTTTGTTTGTTGGTCTTTTAGCGATTGGTTGGTATGATCTTTAGTTAGTTGGGATGGATGGTTCGTTAGGCTGTTGCTCGGACAGTTGGATTAATGATTGGTTGATTGGTTAGTGGGTCGGTCGGTCGGTCGGTCGTTTGGTTGGTTGGGTGATTGATTGATTTGTTAGTTGGTTGGTTGGTTAGTTGGTTGGTTGGTTGGTTGGTTGGTTGGTTGGTTGGTTGGTTGGTTGGTTTGTTAGTTGGTTGGTTGGTTGGTTGGTTGGTTGGTTGGTTGGTTGGTTGGTTGGCTGGTTGGCTGGTTGGCTGGTTGGCTGGTTGGATGAGTACATCGTTGCTTGAGTGATTGACTGGTTCGGTAGATTGTTGTTGTTTGCATGGTTAGTTGGATTAAATGTTTATTATATGATTGCTTGATTATACGATTCCATAGTTGGAAGATTCGTTTGTCGGATGGTTTTGGGGTGGTTTATTGCTTGGTAAATTGAATAGTTGGTTGGTTGGATGGTTAAGTTGTTGGTGCTTCCAATCTCCCAGCTCAGAAACTAGCAGCTGGTGCAAGATATGGTCTTCACATCTGCGGATTGCCATATTAGGAAGTAATCCAGTCGGGATTGAGCACAGTACACGCGGACATGCTGGGATCAGGATGCAGCAGGTCGGGATTGAGCACAGTACACGCAGACTAAGTGGGATCACACGTATGTTAGTTATATTTCCTCCACAGATTTGAGGTATTTTACACCCATCCATCACGCATACGGGACGCGAACATCTATTTTCCAACATTAGATCTCGTACTCACAAGTTGATAGGTGTTGCTGTCTTCTACGTCTACTACCCAATTTTAAAAATAAAACAAAATTTAAGTTAGATGCATGTGCTTTATAGTATGACGTAATCAACCGTAGCATTTTTGGCTGTTTGTGAATTACTAGGCAAGTTTAAGGACGGTAATTTGTCATAGAACAGCCATAACATCTGATGGGAGATGCCTTGTAGAGATTAGAACAAGAATCGCCATGGCGAAAAAAACCTTTAGCAAGATGAAAAACATACTGACCAATAAAAAGATGTCAATTGAAACGAGAAAAAGAGTGTTGAGGTGCTACATAGAACCTGTACTTTTATATGGATGTAAATCTTCGACAATGAGCAGTCAAGCCGAAAAACATCTGATGGCTGCAGAAATGTGGTTTCTGAGGAAAATGCAAAGAATGCCATGGACAGACAGAAACACCAATGACCAAGTACTACAAGAGACAAATGAAAATCATAAATTGATTAGAAAAATTAGACGGTCAAAAGTTTTTGGACATGTTATGAGAAGAAAGGATTGGGGAACTTAGTGACAACTAGCAAGATCGAAGGGAACAGACCAAGGGAAAGACTGAGAAGTAAATACCTGGATGGCTTGGCCACATGGCATGGTCGAGACAGGAACACTGAGCTGATCCACGACTCTGGTGATCGAGTGAAATGGCGAGTCATGACCGCCCACGCTTTCCGGCATGGCACATGATTGATTGATTGAATTTGTCATGGTTTTCTGAACGACCGACACTCGTAAAATGTTCTTGCAGGACGTTGCGATCAACTCCAGGATGATATTCTTGTCAGTTTTACGTTCAGTAATATCCCTATATTGTTTGAACGAGAACTCAACGTTTGGTCCAAACTTAATATATTCAGTGCGAAATAAAACGTAGTTGTGAATCACAAAGGGGGCACAATCAAATGAACAAGTATTACGATGTAAATTTCCGTTCACTGAGATTTGCAATTGCGGAAAATATCGTAAAACAACACATCACACGATGACCCTAGAATGGTGATATATTGTCCTTCTGTCCAAATAGGAAGACGTATTTCGCAAGATGTTATCCTTAGGCACCGAATCAGTTAATGCCAGTGTAGGGATTGAACTCCCTACCCCGACACCAGTGCACCAAAGTTTTCGAGCGAGTGCTCTTATCCTTTCGGCCACGTCGACTTCCGACGCTCGTACCATTGTTAAAGATCAACGCAAGGTGGTCTGCTGCCAAATCGCCTTACAATACTTGATTTCGAAAGTGGCATGCGGGATAGCAAATTGCCTGCGCTACACCTTGACCACAGACGGTGGCAGTTCCTTAAACCAGATGAACAAATGAGAACAATTAAGGGAAAAAGACAATTTGAAAAACATGTTTGCTACTTATCTCAGAATCACAGACTGTAATACTGGTTATTCGAAATGATCAAATATTACACTTTCATAAAAGCATTTTCTCTTCGTTTTTCTCATTTTTTCATCTTTTTTTTTTTTTTTGCGCTCGCTCGCTTTGAACCCAAGCGTAGTCCATACACACTATTTATAGTAGTGCTGGATGAATTTTGCGTGTGGATTAGCTTCCCCTATTAACAGTGTCCATCGCCATCAGGCCAACCCACTCCGACTTCAGAGGTACTTGTAATGTATGTCCCCAAGTCAAGACGACAGGTCAACATTTTAATCCAACTGTCCGGTGTAGGGGTTGAATCGCTTACCTCGGCAAACCGGATGTTTAAGAACACGCGTTCTTATCCATTCGGCCATGCGGACCTGCTTTCTTCATCTAGTTATTCTTCTCATCCCGTTCTTGTGCATTGATGTAGTCACTGGATGGTCTTCTCAGTGATTATATGTTGTCTTTTGTGTATGTATTTGTTTGCTGATGAAGGCTAATCCACGCAACGCTCTGTATTTTTTGTAATTCTGTTCTGTAAAGCTGCATTACTATATGTTATGTTATATTGTTTACATTTCCACAGCTTTACCACAGTTCCACTAATTTTATTCATAAAACAGATACATAGTTCCAGCAGCCAGATGGCTGGTGTAGTTTCTACACTCCTAGCCCTCCAGACTTCCGACTCTGGTTATTATATTAATAAATCTGCCATTTAACACGGCTTGCGACAAGCGGGATCTTTAACTGAAACGAAATATGAGGCGAATTGCGGTTTCATTAGTGCAGCTCCACTGTCTGATGGGGGAAGTGTGTTCACGTGTGGTATAATGTTAACCAAGGTACAATGTGAAGCAAGGATGTGTCTTGGCACCAACACTGTTCAGCCTCATGTTTTCAGCCATGTTGATGAATGCCTTCGAGAACGACGACATTGGAATAGACATCAACTACCGTATGGATGGAAAGTTATTCAATCTCAGAAGGCTGAAAGCTAAAACCAAAATTAACAGCGGCACCGTCAGAGAGCTCCTGTTTGCTGATGATTGCGCTCTATACGCCAACTCAGAGGCGGACATGCAACATAATGTTTCAGCTTTCTCACATGCCTGTGCCAACTTTGGGCTCAATATCAACTTGGAGAAGACTGTAGTTATGTACCAGCCAGCTCCAGGGAATAATCACACTGTGCCGAATATCAAAGTGAATGATCATAGACTAAGTGTTGTGGACAAATTTACCTATCTTGGCAGCACCCTGTCACAAGCTGCCACAATCGATGACGAAGTGAATGCAAGAATCTCCAAGGCCAGTGCAGCCTTTGGCAGACTGTACAAGAATGTATGGGACAGAACTGGAATAAGCCTGCAAACAAAACTAAAAGTCTACAAAGCAGTTGTATTATCCACACTGCTATATGCTTGTGAAACCTGGACTGTTTATCAGCGACACGCTAGGAAATTAAACCACTTCCACACAGTCTGCCTAAGGAAGCTACTGAAGATTAAATGGCAAGACAAGATTCCAGACACTGAAGTCCTAGAAAGAGCATCCATGCCCAGTATCCACACTCTACTGATGAAGAATCAGATTCGCTGGGCTGGTCACTTGACTCGCATGCCAGATCACAGGCTCCCTAAACGAATTTTTTACAGCGAACTGCGTTGTGGTAAACGCTCCCAAGGTGGCCAGAGGAAACGTTTTAAAGACACTCTGAAAATTTCACTGAATGCTTTTGGAATTCATCATGACACCTGGGAGGCTGCAGCCAGAGACCGAAATTCGTGGCGTGCATCATTGCGCAAAGGTGCAGTCATATGTGAGGCAACCAGGACTGCAAGAGCTGTGAAGAAAAGGCAGGACAGAAAAACCACTGCAGGAAATCCTCCTCCAGAGACGTCAAGCATTCTTTGTCCACATTGTCAAAGAACATTTCGAGCCAAAATAGGCCTTATCAGCCATCTTAGAACCCACGGCTCCACACCTTCAACCCCACTGGATGAAATGAATGGTCATCATCATTCTTGATGGACAAACAACAATGTTAACCAGATGAAATGATTGCTCTGTCATTTTGTGACTTCCCGAAACGAACCTTTGGTGTAATTACAGTTACAAGGCACAGCTGGGAAAGTTTACGTTCGGCTCAGGCATTCTGTTCGTAAATTTGCTTCGGAATATTTGATCACTTCGAATAACCAGTGTAAAATATACAAATATGGATATTGAGAATATCACAAAATCGAGTTTTATCCATCACGCTACCACACCCTCTCTCAGGAAGTCAATAAATAATAATAATAATAATAATAATAATAACAATAACAAATGTGCCCTGCCACATGACATATCATTCATTGGCACCTTTCCGTCTTGACAGACGATAGTTTGGTACATTGTGCTTCAAAAAGGCTTAAGAACTGTCATATGGCAATAACAACGATCCATGGCGGTGGCGAGTGTGGCTGGTAAGGCCAATTCTTGCTGCAAATGTTTGCCCACAGTAGGTGCATGTGAAAACATGGCCATTTCCACCATTTTGCACCATCTTACGTCTCTCACGCTGTGTGAGTGCTTTATCTGCAATCATTTTCTCTTTTTGTCTTTATTCCATTTCTGATAGTTGCCCTCCATGCAACACGTTCAGCGGCGACGTGCTCCCATTGTGCATTATCAATGCCTGTATCAATCATGTCCCGCTTACACACATCTTTGTATCGTAGTAGAGGCCGACCCTGAGATCTCCTACCCGTCTGTAATTCACCAAAAAAGATGTCCTTTGGTATTCTACCATCATCCATCCTCCTAACGTGTCCTATCCATCTAAGTCTACGAAGACTGAGCATGGAATACACCGTCACACAACCTGATCTTTCCAATACTTCAGTATTTGTGATTTTGTCTTGCCACTTAATACCAAGTATTCTTCGCAGACACCGCATATGAAAGCTGTTTAAACGTTTCTCTTGGCGTGAGTAAGTTGTCCATGTTTCACTGCCATAAAGAAGAGTACTAAGGACACAGGCTTGGTAGACGAGGACTTTTGTTTTGGCAGTAAGCTTCCTGTTCTCCCAGACTCTTTTTGCTAACATGTTCATTGTTGTTGCTGCCTTGCCAATCCTGATGTTGATTTCCTGATCGAGGGATAATTTGCTATTTACCTCTGATCCTAGATATGTAAAATGGTCTACTATCTCCAGTTCGGCGTCGTCAATAAAGATTGATGGTACACCATGTGCACCTTGTGACATAATCTGTGTCTTCTTTTTGTTAATTGTTAAACCAAATTCAGAACAAGCATTGGAGAATGCAGATAGTAGATGTTGTAATTCTTCCTCAGAGTGGGTCGTAATTGCAGCATCATCCGCAAAAAGCAACTCTCTGATTAGTACCCTGCTAATTTTGGTCTTGGCCTTCAATCTCTGAGCATTATAGAGGCCACCATCTGAGCGTGAGTGAATGTATATACCGTCATCCTGATCACGAAAGGCATATTTCAGTAGAAGTGAAAAGTATATCCCAAAGAGGGTGGGGGCTAGTACACAACCTTGCTTAACTCCACTCTTGATTTCAAACTCTTCTGAAGTTGAGCCATCAAACTTGATTATACCCTTCATGCCTGTGTGGAACGATTCCACAATGGACAGAAGAGTTGGTGGACAGCCAATCTTCTTTAGTGCTTTGAACAGACCCTCACGACTGACCAAATCGAATGCCTTTGTGAGGTCGATGAAGGCAATAAACAGTGGCTGATTTTGTTCCCGGCATTTTTCTTGCATCTGTCGCAATGAGAATATCATATCAATGGTAGACCGGTTCTGACGGAAGCCGCACTGTGATTCGGGGTAGACTTGATCTCCCAGGACTTGAAGTCTGCGCAGGACAATTCTGGCAAATACTTTCCCAACAATACACAGAAGTGAGATACCCCTATAGTTGTTGCAGTCGCTCCGATCTCCCTTGTTCTTGTACAGCGTTATGATGTTTGAATCTTTGAAATCCTGTGGGACTTGTCCTTCTCGCCAGCATAGCTCTATTAGCTGGTGGATCTGTAGAGCGAGGGTGTCTTGCCCACTCCTGATCACCTCTATTGGAATCCCATCCTTACCTGGAGCCTTGCCAGATGCAAGCTCATTTATAGCACACTTAACTTCTGTTATAGTGGGAAGTGTGTCCAGGTGGTCAAGAGTTGGCAGGGCCTCTATGGCGTTGAGGGCTTCATCCGCCAGCTTTGTCTCACTTGAGTAAAGCTCTAAATAGTGCTCGACCCATCTATCCATCTGCTGTTTCTTATCAGTGATGATTTCTCCAGTCAAGGTTTTCAGCGGTGCACTTCTTTTGATCATTGGACCACAGGCTTTCTTTATCCCTTCATACATGCTTCTGATGTTTCCCTTATCACTTGCGATTTGAATGGACTCACATAACTTGATCCAATAGTCATTCGCACACTGCCTGGCAGCCTTTTGTACATCCTTCCTCGCTTGCTTCAGCTCACTCAGAGTGTTACGCGTTGGTCTTTCCTTGTTTCTTAAGAGAGCTATCTTCTTTTTATCAATCAAGGGCTGCAGTATCTGGCTGTTTGCCGCAAACCAGTCCTGCCTCTTATGATCCACAGTGCCGTAAACCCCTACCGCTGTTTTATAAATAGTTTCCTTAAGTTTACTCCATTTATCATTTACTATACAATTTTCTGATGTATCATTGAAAGCGTCCTCAAGTTGCTGTTGAAATTCAAAGCACTTACCAGGATCGTGAGTGTTAATAATATTAATCCTGGGGCTAGACTTGTGTTTAGCTGTGTAGATTCTCTTTGGTCTCAGTCTAACCCTTGCAACAACCAAAGAATGATCTGTATCACAGTCAGCACTGTGGTAACTTCGTGTTAATGATGTATGGTTCAGATGTTGTCTCCGTGTGATAATGAAGTCCAGCTGATGCCAATGGCCGGATCTTGGATGTTTCCATGTGACCTTATGCATCTCTTTTGTTTTAAAAAAGGAGTTTGTAATACATAGGTCATTTCTAGTGCAATGCTCCAGCAGCCTTTGCCCATTATCATTCATGCGACCGATGTTGTATTTTCCAAGGCACACTGGCCATGAACTCGAGTCCTTGCCCACACGAGCATTGAAATCACCGAGCATATAAATGTAGTCGGATTTTGGAACTGCCTTGATCGCAGAGTCTAGCTGCTCATAGAACGTATCCTTCACATCATCAGAGGAAGTGAGTGTCGGTGCATATGCAGTGAGAATGGTGGCAAATCCACAAGAGGTTGCCAAGCGCAGTGATAATAATCTTTCATTACCTCCAGCTGGGATATCAATCATTCCCAGTAGCGAATTCTTCACTGCAAAGCCCACACCGTGTTGCCTTTTTTCTGCCTGCCCTCTTCCCTTCCAAAAAAAGGTGTAATTATTTTCCCTGAGTGACCCTTCCTCAGCGAGGCGAGTCTCCTGCAGGCCAGCAATATCAATGTTAAGACGATTGAGTTCAGCATCAATCACAGCCGTTTTTCTCACATCGTCAATATTTGTCAAGTCAGTGGAAATTCCTGGACACATGGTTCTCACGTTCCAGGTTGCAAGCCGTAGCTTGAGGTTTCTATTATTCTTTTTATTAGTACCTGGTGCATTGGTTTTACAGCCTGCGATTCAGATTTTGTCCTAGCCCCAAGCACCCATTGAAGCAGGCAGGCTGTGGCGGATCAGCACCCAATTGGCCGGGGGCTGCCCAGCTTGAGGCGGGCGGTAGCTGATCAGTGACACCTGTAGGTGTCTCCCACCGTCAGAGGCAACGCGTGGCGCCCCATGTCTACGCCAACTGACAAGGACTTATAACCCGTAACAGTTGCCTCTCGCTTTGATTCCGAGACCGGTTAAGACCAGGGATGGAGTTATTGCCTCTCCATAGCACAAAGCCTGGGCTAAAATAAAGAAACCATGTGTTGCCCATGCAGCATGATCCCTCTCTCGGCCTGCCTAGTTCACTCCAGAGGAAAGTTAATACCTATACATCTGGAACAAGACAAGCTGCAGAAGCTGCCGGATTAGCAAAGAATTGCTCTAACTGTCCGCCTGTCGGAGCTTCGATCCTAGACCAGCTGCCAACCAAGGCTTAGGGCCTGGTCTGCGCTGCCATGACTTATTTTGTCTTTGGGTTGCATTTCCTCGCACCAGGATAAGGCTAGTACCCTCCCAATTGCGCTCTTCCGCCCGAAGCCGTTGGCACAATGTGGGGTGTCGGGTTTGACATGACATAGGTGACTATGTATCTCCACAGATCTCAGTCCTTAACGTTGAGGGTAAATTATATTAATGATATTCCCGCACAACCCCACCTGAAATCATCAGGCATACTTACTATCTGGATGTCCCTGCCTCTTCCACCATTGATATGTCCTGTGGTGACCGTGTTTTCCATTGCCTCTCTACTAATTAACCGACCAAAAAACACTGTCTTTTGCATATCGCAACAGATGCAACAATAAAGATCTTTATTGGCAGTATGAATAAGGACTTAGAGAATGGCAGTGTTTGCGACTGTAGAGCAGGAGTCGGTAACCTAAAGCACGAGTGCCAAGAGTGGAACACGAAACGATTTTCAATGACCCGTTGAGTAGATTGAAATACAATATTACACTGAAGCATATCATTCATTTAGCAGGCGCGCTGGCAAAGCTGATAACGAACTACGCTGGTAAAGTCACGAGCACGATCGGACGTGTGTTAGATTTCTGGACTCGTCGCATTTGAAGGTGAGGTCTGCATTCAGGCTACAAAATGTGACGGCGCTATCATATCACAGACCAGTAGTAGGCAACTGCTTTGGTACCAAAACCAATATAATTAATTTAAAACTATCCCAGAGTTCACGTCCCTACTGGGAAAATATATACAGAGTCAGACTTTCGATGATTTTCTGAATTGTGGGTGAATTTTAGGGATACACCGTGCAAACCACTCAGGGGTAGACGAGGTAGAATTCTGACTTCAGAAATTTGCGATAGACTACTTTCTGTTCTATGATGAAGAGACATTATGTGCCACGTGAATGCTCCTGGGTATTTGGTACGACAACACATCTGGGCGTCATCGTGTTTTTCTCCCAGTCTCTCTCTCTGTCTGACATCACCGGTTCCTCCATTAGGTGCAGACACATTTCATGGACATTTGAATCGATTCGCGGGGCCGCCGTGGTGAAGTGGTCAAACCGCCTGCCTCGTGTTTCAAATGTCGTGGGTAGATTTTCAGACTTTATCATTTGTTTCAAAGAGTGACATGTTTTCAGAGATCGCTAGGAATAGTTAGATTCGAACAAGAATCGCCATAGCGTAGGTAGCCTTTTGCAAGATGGAACACATACTGACCAATAAAAAGATGTCATTTGCAACGAGAAAAAGAGTGTTGAGGTGCTACATAGAACCTGTACTTTTTGTATGGATGTGAAGCGTGGACAAATATTGAGTAAAATGTCTCAAAGAAAGAAAGAAAGCAAAGAATACTCCAGAGTATATAGTAATAGATAATAGAGAAATACGTCACATGTGCAGAGTTGCCAAAGAAGAGTGGTTGCAGAAACACTGCAAAGAAATGGAGGATCTGGAAATAAAACACAACTCAAAAGAATTACATGAACATATACAAAGATTTACAAAGAAGAAAAGTAATATAACAGGAAACGGTTGTATCAGAAGAAAAAAATTGAGAAATTAGAATTAAGAACACTGACATAATAAAAAGATGGACAGAGTACACAGACGATTTATTCTGGGACAACAGGGTCAATAGACCAACATTGTTTAATACACAAGATGGACCAAACATATTAACGGCTGAAGTAGAGAAGGCTATTAAAAAGATGAAAGAAGGAAAGGTTGCAGGTCCTGACAAGATAACAACAGAGATGATAAAATCCTTATCCAGCTTTGGCATTGAAACTATCACAGAATTATGTAATGATGTATATAATACTGGGTACATCCCCAAGGACTTGAAAACATCCATTTTCATCACACTACCGAAGAAGCCAAGAGCTGTTGATTGTGAGAATTACAGAACTATTAGCTTAATGAGCCACATAACTAAGATACTACTGAAGGTTATAAAAGAAAGAATTCAACATAAAATAGATGAGGAAGTAGCTGAAGAACAATTTGGGTTCCGCAAAAACAGCGGCACTAGAGAAGCAATTATCTGTTTCGGGATGTTAATTGAAAAATATATAGAAGTTCAAAAAGTATATATGTTTGTTTTATAGACTACAAGAAAGCTTTTGATAGAGTACAACATGAACGACTAATTACGTGCCTTCAAGATATAGGAGTAGACGGAAAGGACATCAGACTTATTAGTAACTTGTACTGGGAACAAGTGGCGTCTATTAGATGCGGTAATAACTATTCGTCGCCTATAGAGATAAAAGGATGGCAGTACGGCAGGGATGTGTACTGTCCCCAAGCCTCTTCAACCTATACACAGAAAGAATTTTTAAACAAGTTGAAATGCCTGGACTGAGTATCAATGGAAGAATCATAAACAATCCTAGATACCGTGTAATTAGCAGAAAATGAGCAAGAGTTGCAAGACCTAGTGGAAGAAGTAAACGGGCACAGTGCAGAATGTGGCTTAGATATTAACATCCAAAAAACAAAAACTATGATAATTAGCTGTGAAAAGGAAAGGTCATCAATGAACATCACAGTAAACGGGCAGATACTAGAACAAGTAACAAGTTTCTCTTATCTTGGACATTTAATAACATATGATGGCAGAAGTGAAATGAAAATCAAAAAGAGAATAGGTATGGCTAAAAATGCTTTCAACGGCATGAAATCAGTATTAACATCTAAAGAGATTATCAACGCATTAAAAATGAGAATTGTCAAATGCTACGTATATTAAAAGCTACTATATGGCTCGGAAACCTGGACATTGAACAAGCAACTAGAAAATCGCATATAAACCCTGGAGACGAATAGGTCGTATTTCATGGAACAAAAACAATCAAATGCAGAGGTCCTAGAAAAACTGGGAATGAAGAGAGAGTTGATGAAAGAAATAAAGAGGAGACAAGTGAAATATTTTGGCCACGTTAAAAGACATGATACTCTTATAAAAACCATACTGGAAGGCAAGGTTGAGGGCAAGCAAGCAAGAGGTAGACAACGATACAAGTGCGAGGATAACATCAAGAGATGGACGAATATCAGCCTGACAGAATGTACAGTCAAGGCAAGATACAGACAGTGTTGGAGATCCATAGCAGCCAACCTTCATTGCGGAGACGGCACTTGATTGATTGAAGCGTGGACAATGAGCAGACAAGTTGAAAAACAGCTGATGGCTGTGGAAATGTGATTTCTGAGGAAAATGCAATGAATACCACGGACAGACAGTAAAACCAGTGACCAAGCCCAAAAGAAACAAACGAAAACCGTGAACTGATTAGAGACATTAGACTAGACAGTCAAAATGTTTTTGGTCATGTTATGAAAAGAAATATTAAATTGGAGAACTTGGTGACAACTGGCAAAATATAAGAGAAGAGAACAAGTGGAAGGCAGAGAAGTAAATATTTAGATGGCTTGGCCACGTGATATGGTCGTGACAAGAACACTGAGCTGGTCCACGACTCTGGTGATCGCCTGAGATGGCAAAACATGACCGCCCACGCTTATCGGCATGGCACACTATGAGGAATCGTTGCTGAAGATGTGGAGCCTATGCTCTGCGATGCTTGTGGCCGGCTGCTCGGCGAAAAGAAAATCGAACTGTATGGGATACAAGCCGGTGTCATGAAGTCGATTCACTTTTATATTTAATCCCTTTTTAACATTTGATTTGTCATTTATAAGAACATGCATTCAATGGACGTCATTTACCCAAGGTTTGAGAGTGGGCTGGCAGTGACAGTGGATTTGCTACTTTATAATTTCTGGCCGCTGCATCTCCGGGGTCCAGCAAATCAAAAATAAACTGCGAGTTGGGTTCAATTCAATCCTTTTAGTTCTTTTTTTTTTCTCGTTCGCTCGCTTTGAACTCAAGCGTAGTCTATTCACGTACTACTACTTATAATGCACATGGTTGATTTTTGCGTGTGGCTTAGCTTTTCCTATTACTACTGTCCCTCGGCATCAGGCGAACCCACTCCGACTTCAAAGGTACTTGTAATTACTCCCCCAAGTCAAGGACGAGTAGTCAACATTTTTGTCCAACTGACAGGTGTAAGGGTTGAACCCGCTACCTCAGCAGCAGCTCACGGGATGTTTAAGAATGAGTGGTCTTATCCATTCGACCTCCATTTCGATCCTGCAGCTGCCATTTATTCACGATGTATGATGCAGAAATTTGGCAGGCCGTTCCATAAAACTACCACTTAACCAGGTTGCGCACTGTCCCTCTAGAAGCAAAACATCTCTTTATATTATTCACACTCCTTCAGTCAGCTTCCCTAAGGTAGTGATTGCAAATTTAACTTGACATCACTGATGAAAGTAGCATGAAGATAGCGGATGCTTTCCTTGAACAACTTATGAACATCCATAAGGTAGCTTTCAAATCAGTTTCACTCCATTTTAACAGCCTCAACCACCCACTTGCAACGGTTATTTCTGTTACTGTCTTAAAATCGTGCTCCTGATACCACACCCTTCGTCTTATTTTTGAAAATCGCTCATTCACAGTTAGGTATTCTTAACCCAACCGGAATTAATAATCAGTATTCTTTCCATGAATGCTGCGTGTGTGGGTGGATGTGTGTCTCTTTCTTATTTCAACTGATACTATGTGTGTGGTCTGTGTGGGTCTCTCTCTCTCTCTTTTTTTAACCAATACTGTCTCTGTCTCTCGCTCTGTGTGTGTGTGTGTGTCTCTCTCTCTCTCTATTCTCCATCACTTTTTATGTGCACATCTGTGCATCCACAAGTTTTCACTCTTGCTTTGTTTTTCAATAGACCTATCTCGTTCTGCTAATGCATATTTTTATTTCCAACACTTTGAGGTTTGTACATGTTATTCCGTGAACCATGTGGATTACTGACTTGTGAAGTTCCCATGTTACGTATTCTTGATTTATGTTCAATGATGAAGACTTTGGTTGAAACATTCTCAAGTGTCTGTGTGTGTACCTTTACTTTTGCCAAGCTTCCGATCTATATTTGGAGTTCATGTGTTTGTCAGTTCTTCCCCCAGACAACACATCCCCAGACCACACTAACAACCACACATGTATACACCCACACATCTCCCAGACCACACTAACAAACACACATGTACACACCCACACATCTCCCAAACCACACTAACAAACACATGTACACACCCACACATCTCCCAGACCACACTAACAACCACACATGTACACACCCACACATCTCCCAAACCACACTAACAAACACATGTACACACCCACACATCTCCCAGACCACACTAACAACCACACATGTACACACCCACACATCTCCCAAACCACACTAACAAACACATGTACACACCCACACATCTCCCAGACCACACTAACAACCACACATGTACATGTCCAAAACAGAGCCAGACCCCACATAATTACAGTATGCAGTTTAATGCTATGTTTATGTACAAGTTTAGAGAATAAAATTATATAAAGCCGTACAAAGTAATAGTTGACAGAAATATATCAGAAAACATGCAGGCATGTACACTTCATAGCACTAATGTGTGTAAAAACTATATACTTTCACCAAACAAAACAGATAAGAAATCAACTCGCACTAATGTGTGTTAAAACTATGTACTTTCACCAAACAAAACAGATAAGAAATCAACTTGTACTAATGAGTGTAAAAACTATGTACTTTCATCAAACAAAACATAAAAGAAATCAACTCGCACTAATGTGTATCAGAACTGTGTGCTTTCACACAAAGTATCAGATAAGACATCAACTCGCACTAATGTGTGTAAAACCTGTGTACTTTCATCAAAAACAGATAAGAAATCAATTCACAGTAATGTATATAAAAACTGCACTTTCATAAAACAAAACAGATAAGAAATCAACTCGCACTAATGTGTGTATAAACTGCACTTTCATCAAACAAAACAGATGCCAAGTAGCAAGTGCGACATAATGACGTAAATGGAAAAGACCAGAGAATCCCAAAGCCAAACGCTAAATGTATCGAGGCATATGACGTAGTAACACAAGAACGTCAGAGGGAACTGTCAACAACAACCAAAAGACTTTGGAGCTTCTTCAAGGCGGCAGTTCATGTGATTTGGAGAACAATCGGTCGGCCAAATATTGGCTTGATATCACATGAGTGACAGAATTAATACTTGGAAATGGACGAGACAATCAGTGAGGACAATGTTCATCGAAGCCACTAATAAACACACAGGCGAACGCAGAAAACTCTATGTCTGAAACAGCAGGAAGGACTCTTAGAAGATAGACAGAAGGACTCCGAAGGGACGATCAATGAAATTGTTAATATTCAAGCGGAGATGGCTTGCGACATATCATTAGTCTTATTTATAATAGTAATACTGCCCGACCTAGTTATAATAGGCACAGTATGTTGTTATTTGTTATTATTATGATTGCGACAAGCCTGTGCGCTGCGAAATTAAAAGGCGTCGTAACTGATAAAGTTCTTCGGAGTAGACTCAGTCATTCAGTTCGTGTTGGCTTCTGAACCTGCATTTCACGACTGTTATTTACGAGCTGTGTTTGGTTATCAAGTTACGTATTTGAATTATTATGATAGACCCCTGGATGTCGTTTGTCAACAGATAAGAAATAAACTCATACTAATGTGTTTAAAAACTGCATTTTCATAAAACAAAACAGATAAGAAATCAACTCGCACTAATGTGTGTAAAAACTGCACTTTCATAAAACAAAACAGATAAGAAATCAACTCGCACTAATGTGTGTAAAAACTGTGTGCTTTCATCAAACAAAACAGATAAGAAATGTTACCCACAATTACAACAACTGCTAACACGGAACGTTGGCTGAGATGATGACTGTGTGTTGACGAAAGCCCTGTGACTGTTCCACACTGCTGTAGCCACACACAGTTGTCTGTGTCATGTACACCAGCATGCATTGATCACATGCGCCTTTCAGGTCCACAATATGAATGGGCTAGAATTCTCTTACATGTGGCTGAATTGGGCTAGAATTCTTCTACATGTGGCTGAATGGGCTAGACTTCTTCTACATGTGGCTGAATGGGCTAGAATTCTTCTGTATGTGGGTAAATGGGCTAGAATTCTCTTACATGTGGCTGAATTGGGCTAGAATTCTTCTACATGTGGCTGAATGGGCTAGACTTCTTCTACATGTGGCTGAATGGGCTAGAATTCTTCTGTATGTGGGTAAATGGGCTACAATTCGTCTACATGTGGCTGAAACGGTTAGAATTCTTCAACGTGTAGCTGAATAGGCTACAATTCTCCTACATGTGTCTAAATGAGTTAGAATTCTCCTACATGTGACTTAAAGGGCCAGGTTTCTCCTATATGTAGCTGAATTAATGATAATCTGTTTCCTACACAATGGATAGGAAAGTTTGAACAATCTGGAACTGACTTCAGAGTTCACTGTTTTGTTGAACATAATAACAACAACAAAATTGCCCTCTACTAGCAGATGATGACCACAGGTATTGAACCTTCACCCGACCCTGCTCATAACATTATCAGCACAATCTCTTAACGATTCTGCCAACACGCCGGTTGTCACATTTACAAAGGAAATAAACATTCTAAATTGAAACGGTCAGAACATGTGTACAAACTTATAACGTCAACATACATATGTGTAACAAGCAAAGAAAAAAGCTGATAATTTAGAATATGTGTGGCTGTAAGCTTAATACCAATAATATAACAGTTGAAAGAACAACTAACAACAATAACGTACGAGTGTCCACTATTAAATTAAGATTCATATCAAATACAACATTGTAAATTAATATAAAAGTTACAAAGCATAAGCTAAGGGAGGTAATAAATGCTTATTATGCTCTCATGATATGCCGCATTTGTGTCCCTTTGTACATTTACAAACACGCATAAATAACGGAAAATGCAATCTGTTTTAAACATTTTAAATCTGTTTTCTTTCTTCTTCAAGTTAAATTGGAGATCGCTTTCCAAAAGAAAGGTGATCTCTGTTATCAGCCCCAAACTCTGTCAGGGCCTGGCACAATCGTGTGACTTGAATCAGTTACATTCAGCCGTCAATCCAACCCAACCCTTGGTTGATAACCTCAATGTTGACTCCCACTTTGCCTTTCTGACCATAATTTCACATGTAGAAACTACCTGACTAATTGAGACCTGAATGTTTCGTAAATTATATTAATTAGTGTTTGCATCATGTGACACTGTAATGTGTGGTTTAATACATTAATGAAAGGGCCATAATTCTCCTCCATGTGGCTCAATTAAGAGTTAAGTCAAAATAAACATAGTATAGCACTGAAGTCATTGTTATTGCTCTATAGCATTATGCTTCCATTACAAATGGTACTCCTATTGCAGGCACGCCATTGGGGTAGTGTGAAGTATTGGAGTGAAGTAGCAGATCTTCACATTGGGGTGTGAAGTAGTAGATCTTCACATTGGGGTGTGAAGTAGTAGGTCTTCACATTGGGGTGTGAAGTAGTAGGTCTTCACATTGGGGTGTGAAGTAGGAGATCTTCACATTGGGGTGTGAAGTAGTAGGTCTTCACATTGGGGTGTGAAGTAGGAGATCTTCACATTGGGGTGTGAAGTAGGAGATCTTCACATAGTCTAGGCCACGACATAAGATGGACTAGCCAGTTCCCGTCTCCATCGCCTTTCCTTCTCAGGCAATTCTCAGTTGTATGTAAATTGTCTGGTATCCAAATTTGACTTTAATAAGACATGTGCATGATCTCCTTCCTCTTACATCCAATTGCCTTTCTTGTTCACTTCGTTTCCACTTCCCACAACTGTCTGATCTGTCTTCACTTCCCACTTTTCTTATCTTTGTACTATTTGCTACTTTATATTTACTGTTGACGCATTTTAAATTATTAAACTACACACGCTTTGACTTTACTTGGTCAGCTTTTTATAAGCTCAAAATGATGAGACTTACTCGACTAGCTTTGAGCGATGATGTTGGGTTGGCAAAACAAAATGAAATGCTTTGAGAGGAAGGATCTGAGTTGTTTGATTTATTTGAGCAGTTCCTTGATTCTAATGAAACATCGATTACTGATCCATGAAAAAAACTTTTTTTTAAAATCATAGAGCCGTACTGGTTGGGAATAAATTCATGCTGTCCCCGCTGGAGGTTGAACCCCTAATCACAATCCTGGCAGTTAAGTGCGCAAACCACTACGCCACTGCGGCTCCTGTGTTTTGTTTACTATCATGTAAACAATTTATTTATTCAATAATATCTGATTTTTAATAAAAAATATAACAATGGCAGTTCTTAAAGGCTGAAGATGGACAAGAAACAACCCAACTAAACAGCAATAAACGTCTTCTCATAAAAAGTATATATATTACCCTGTTCCCATACGGTCCTGGCATACTGGCGGTACCCTGATCAGACACATATTGTCTTGACCAACCCGCACTAGGTGGCTGATGTGGTCTGTATCACAGCAGCTGCCTTACCTCCCAGATAATTTTCTTGTCTTGACCTTACATCCACATTATCAATACCCACCCCCAGTAGGATATGAACCCTGAACTTGCAGCAGAGAACATAATGCACTATGCTTAGCTATCCCATCCAGCTCCATTCATGTCATCCCTGCATTATTAATTTGCTTCTACTTCTCTTCTCCGTGAGTTTTCAGTCTTCCTCTATTTCTTCTGCTTCTTTCCTCCATGAGTTTTCAGTCTTCCTCTATTTCTTCTGCTTCTCTCCTCCAGACGTTTTTAGGTCTTCCACTATTTCTTCTGCTTCTCTCCTCCGTGAGTTTTCAGTCTTTCTCTATTTCTTCTACTTCTCTCCTCTTTGAGTGTTCATGTCTTCCTCTATTTCTTCTACTTCTCTCCTCCATGAGTTTTCAGGTCTTCCTCTATTTCTCCTACCCTGTAGATTTCAGACAAAGACCTTTCTAGTTACACTATTCTCAGGTCACCATGTTCCCGTGGCTTCATACACACCTTCACTGTATTCTTGCTGATGCTACGGAGCTTGTGCTGAGCTTCCTCGTGTCTGATCTATGGGATGTAGCTGAAGCACTTAAGCTGATATCAACATGCAATCACAGTGATTCTTAACCACAGCCACAGAAAACTCATTCAGACGAATTAAAAGCACACACAGAAGACAAAAACAACAACCCCACAATATTACAACTGCACAAAGTATAACACACACATATGAAGAGGCTAATCAACAAGTCTTGTGAAAGATTTTTGGTTTGCTCACAGCAGCATGTCAATCCTACGTACCACATGAAGTGGCATCACAGCAGCATGTCAATCCTACATACCACCTATACAGCTGGACTTCTTAGTTGAACTACACACCACATGAAGTGGCATGTGTAACCATATGAAAGTCAAGCTGTTCTAGACTCCACCAAGGCAGATTTGGCCAGACCCGTGTTTTTCTTCCCTCCTTTCATAGTTTTGTGGCGAAAGGGTTACAAATGCAATTTGTAATCCCGCATACAAGTTTGAAACACAGCTGCATTCTAACCAAACTGACAGCTGTTGTATACATTCTAACCAAACTAACAGCTGTTGTATACATTCTAACCAAACTGACAGTTGTTGTATACATTCTAACCAAACTGACAGCTGTTGTATACATTCTAACTAAACTGACAGCTGTTGTATACATTCTATACATTCTAACCAAACTGACAGCCGTTGTATACATTCTAACTAAACTGACAGCTGTTGTATACATTCTAACTAAACTGACAGCTGTTGTATACATTCTAACTAAACTGACAGCTGTTGAATACATTCTATACATTCTAACCAAACTGACAGCTGTTGTATACATTCTAACTAAACTGACAGCTGTTGTATACATTCTAACCAAACTGACAGCTGTTGTATACATTCTAACTAAACTGACAGCTGTTGTATACATTCTAACCAAACTGACAGCTGTTGTATACATTCTAACCAAACTGACAGCTGTTGTATACATTCTAACTAAACTGACAGCTGTTGTATACATTCTATACATTCTAACCAAACTGACAGCTGTTGTATACATTCTAACTAAACTGACAGCTGTTGTATACATTCTAACTAAACTGACAGCTGTTGTATACATTCTAACTAAACTGACAGCTGTTGTATACATTCTAACTAAACTGACAGCTGTTGTATACATTCTAACCAAACTGACAGCTGTTGTATACATTCTAACTAAATTGACAACTGTTGTGCACATTCCAACCAAGCGAACAGCTGCTGTACACATTTCAACCAAGTGAACAGCTGCTGTACACATTCCAACCAAGCAGACACTGCGGCTGTACACAGTCTAATAATCAAACAAAATAAAAACACAGCAATGGTGGATAACCTCATCAAGCGGAAGGCTGCTACATGCAGTCTATGCAAGCAGACGCCACTTTGAATTATCATATACAGAGGAATGAAAGAAAGTAATACCGGAACAGTAGCACCATGATATGGAAACCTACAATCAAAATATACACAGGAAACCTCTAGACAATGTCTATACAGGTCACTAGGTCATATTATATACATATACACACAGTGAAATAGAGAATTCCATCTCCATGACTCTGCAACATACAAAGGTTATGGAGCTGGGACCATGTTTTCCATGAAGCTGGAACCATGATTTGGGTGGAGCAGGAACCATGATTTGGGTGGAGCTGGACCATGTTTTAGATGGAGCTGGGCATTTGTTTTCCATGGAGCTAGAATTATGTTTTCCATGGAGCTAGAATTATGTTTTCCATGGAGCTAGAATTATTTTTTCCATGGAGCTAGAATTATGTTTTCCATGGAGCTAGAACCATTTTTCCACGGAGCTGGAACCATGTTTTGGATGGAGTTGTACCATGTTTTGGATGGAGCTGGAACCATGTTTTGGATGGAGCTGCGTCCATGCTTGCTATGAAGCTGGGACCTGGTTTTGGATGGAGATGGCACCATCTTTTCTATGCAGCTGGGACTATGTTTTGGATGCAGCTGGGACTATATTTTGGATGGAGCTGTACCATATTTTGGATGGAGATGGGACCATGTTTTCCATGGAGCTGGGACCATGTTTTCCATGGAGCTGGGACCATGTTTTGAATGCAGATGGGACCATGTTTTGGAGCTGGGACATGTTTTGGATAGAGCTGTACTATGTTTTCCAAGGAGCTGGAACAATGTTTTGGATGAAGCTGGTGTATGTTTTGGATGGAGGTGGCACCATGTTTTCCATGGAGCTGTGATCATGTTTTGGATGGAAATTAGACCATGTTTTGGATGGAGCTGTGCTATGTTTTGGATGGAACTGGGACGATATTTTCCATGGATCTGGAACCACTTTTTGGATGGAGCTGGACCATGTTTTGGATAGAGTGAGCCCCATGTTTTGGATGGAGATGGGCCCATGTTTTGGATGGAGCTGGAACAATGTTTGGATTTAGCTGGCACCACATTTTCTTGACTTAATATGGTCAGTAACAAATTGACCATCTTTGTCTCCCATAACATTTTCTGGTACCCACTTTATGTGGCTGGGTTGATACTAAAGCCATGGGGTTTATAAACACACAAAATCTCACCTCCGGGTGGATTTAAACACAGGACAGGTAGTCCGGCAAGCAAATGCCCCAGCCTTCATGATATCATGTCTCTTCTATACATATAGAAAAAGACTGAAAAAGGGGACACACACTCTTATGTGTTATGAGTTGTGGCAGAAAAATGCATATCCTCTGTCTGTCGGTCAGTCTCGTTTATGGTAAGAATGGGAGGAAAACTGACTGGTTTTCAGGAGAAATAGAAAATGTTAACGGATGACCTATTGTGTGACTCTAGACTCTGTGGCAGAAGTCACAAAGTCATGAAATTACAACATGAAATAAATGCCGCTTATATGGTCAATATGCAGACAACAAGTCATTATTTCAATTATTTTGTCATTAGTGGGTTCATATGTTTACATCAACAGTGTAATTAACAAAGCAAGACAGCAAAAAACAGCAATAACTATTGCTTGGGGTTATGGTGATTATAAATTGTGACTTGTATGTTAACTATTTACAGAGAGTTAATCATTCTTCAGGAATCGACAGGTCATAAAACGTCAAATTCAGTCATCAAGGAATTTGCTGATTAGCCTTCACAGATCAAATTTCATATACTGTATTCAACAAATAATAATCGATTGCTCGGATATATCGAAGCATTATCTATTAGTCTATTCCAGCCGCTACTATGTAACCAGAAGGACTTCCTGTTAAGTGTTAGACTTCCATGGGTATAATGTTCTACACATTTGCACAAGGTCAGCGACAATGTACATCATATTTCAGCCATTAATATGTTTTCACTTACATGTGACAAATAACTCTGCAGTAAGCACCTGACAAGATGCAGTGAAATATGCCAGGCAAGAAATCATGCAATATTTTATTTATGGAGTCTGTGTTTAAATATTTACACAGTGTAAGTGGTCATAGGGAAGCCAGATGTCTTTAGCCTGCTGTGACAAAATGTAAAAAGTAAGACAACACATGATGCGATGGTTGGGATTTAATGGGAAGAACTCATGACACATCGTGTATTGCTTGGAACTGGAAAAAAAGTTAACATGTCATCTCTTTAGCAAATATATTTGTGGCATTATTCATTCTAGATGTGCACAATTATTTGAAGAAATACAACTGGGTTGAGGTAGTAACTTCAAAATTAAGTACGTGCGGGTGGGTTAATACAGTGGAGAGAGAGGGGGAAGTGAAGGCAGTGGGAGTCGTATGAAATTAAACGTCTGCTTGTAAGAAGAGGCGCCTTGAGATTTCTCGATGCTGTTGTTTTACAGAAAGCACATTTTAAAACGTTGAGATTTCCCCAAGCTGTTGTTGTACAGCCTTATGGACTTAGTTATCTCACAAAAATATTCAAGGCAGACTTATGGTAGATACTGCCACTGCTAGAAGAGTAGTGAGGTTGCCACATATTCTAAGTCACTGCATACTGAGGTGGGATGAAAGGTGTGAGGTTGTCACATATTCTAAGTCACTGCATACTGAGGTGGGATGAGATGTGTAAGATCGTCACATATTCGCTGAAGTAGAAAAATGTGAAGAAAATGAAGAAGCAACACAGAAGATGGCTGTAGATTTGTAATATACAAAGAATCACACATATACTAATTCATGACATTATGAGGTGAAGTACTAGTTCCCTTTGCTACCATTTGTTTCCATCCTTAAAACAGCGAAACTCGGGTATCACTTTTAATATTGTTAATTTTGTTCCCATCATCTACATGATCACTGGTGTGTGTCAGGGGTCTGATGGCTTGAGTCAAGCAGCAGTCAGGTAGCATACAAGCTGGAATATTTTTTTTAAACCTCAGCCTTATCAAGGATCAAACCCACATCACACAATGAGTAAAGTGGACATTCTAATCCTCCAGCCACCCCCTCCTCTCTAAGATGGGAAACACAACTGATTCAGTGACTGGTTTCAAACCAGCGACATTAGGCAGGAATACAAATGTATCCCTTGTCCAGATACTGTGACTAACATGCTTGCCTGTCGGCATGGTGGTTTTCAGTTCAAATTTCCACTGAGGCAGATTTTGAACATGAAACTGATTTTCCAAGTTGACCCAACCAAAAACGGAGTCGTGGTGGCACAGTGACATCGACACCGATTCATATTTTAAAAGATGGTGGCAGTGACATCGACACCGATTCACATATAAAAAAAATGGTGGTACAGTGACATTGACACCGATTCACATTTTAAAAAATGGTGGCACAGTGACATCGACACCGATTCACATTTTATAAAATGGTGGACACAGTGACATCGACACAGATTCACATTAAACCAAACTTGACATGCCCCCCCCCCCCCCAAAGGTCAACCTAGCCTCCTCAAATGGGTATCAGGAGAAGTCCTGTGAAGTCCAAGTGGCTGGTTAGGGTGAGACTAACATCAGCCACCAGATGTCCATTGGTCTACAAATGTGAGTCTAGCACCATATGTCCAATGTATCTTCAAGTGTGTAAAACAAGGTCCTTTACTGACCAACCTAACATGGCTACCAATAAATGTTCTAGGAAATACAGACCACATTGTCGGCTGCAATCTCATTGGTCATTACAAATGTGGTTTAGAACATATACCTAACACCTCAAGTCATGTAAATGGGTCTTTCACTTCCTTTTTGCTTTACCACATGCTTAATGCCAAATTTGCATTTACCAAAACAAGCAGGAATAATAATAAGCGAAAACAATTTACAAATTCAAGACAATGTTTTAGGTTCACTTTGGAAACATAAAACAGAAAACACAAATAATTCTTCATACAAATTAACGATTATCAAAATATATTTGCAATGCTACTACTGGGTGGGTTATGTCAAAGACTGAAGACCTCTTGCCAAGGTAGTCATCATGTAATACAAATCTAAGTTTGCATTCAAAATCAGTTGGACACACAAATCCATTGGGAATTAGAACTCATATCCTCTAATGGGACAGACCATAATAAAGGGATGTTTTCAAAGGCATTTCATTGCACCGGGTTTTACCCCATATGGCTCGGCCTCTTTCCGCACATTGGCCTGCCAAAAGCATCACACAACACTCGTAGCTCCAGTGATGACTGCCAGGACTGCACTCGTGAACCAAATGTTGTAGTCCAGAAATGAACCCACAACCCCCACATCATGTATCCACTTTGCCACGGAGACTTCCATATGACAGACCACTCATAAATAACCCACCCACTCCGCTCATACTTCATAAAACACTAAAACTGACGGGAAAAGTCAAGTACAGAAGCCACAAAACATAACCGACCATAATTAAAACCTACAGCTCAAGGTCATAAAATGTACACAGACACTCATAAAAGATGTCGCTATGTTGAAGCAAACATTTCCATATGTAGTTATTGTAGCTATGTGACCTTGCTGTACCATTCTGATATATATAACAACATAAATGACACCTTTATCTGGTCATATGGTGTTGTTATAAGACACCTTCCTCATTCAACACTTTATTGACTTGAAGCCTCCTCATAGTTATTGTTGCTATATGAACTTGCTGTTTGTGATTATAATTGGATATATACGTTACAAACAGCCGCGGTAGGGTAGTAGCTAACTTTCCTCCAGTCCGGCAGTCATGGGTTCGAAGCCACATCAAGGCAGATCTTTACAACTGAACAAGACTCCCAGGTAGACCCAGTCTAAAATGGCTACCAGAAATTATCTCGGAAAGTAAAGGCGGCTCAAATGATACTGATCCTATCACCCGTGAGTGCCAGTTGATCTATAAAAATATGGGGCCAGCATCATCTTGATGGGGATTTCTTCTGGTTCTTCTGTGTTCATCCGGAGTGTTTTTTCAGATGTAATTGCGTTGTGCTTGTTTACAGCACATCTGCTTTACTTGTGCCTTTAGGCCAACACATCTGACTTCTGCAGGATGATGGGGATTTGAATACATGACCGTCAGGCCACCAGGCAAATGTGCTAGCCACAGCACTATCGAGGCAGTGATATTATATATGGGGACTTTACCGTATTATACAGCATATTTTGTTGTATATATTTAATACATACGATATTGGCTACACATATTTTGATCATATTACATGATTTAAAAAAAAAAAACATTTCACATGGTAATCCAGCAAATAAAATAACCAGACATCTCGTTATAATGATACACATAAAACTAAAATTAATTAAATTAAGAGAGAAAAACATTTATAAATGGAAGATATATTTTCACAAAAGTATACAAAACCAATACTAAAGATTGCAGAAGCATGTAACATAGTTTTTACATTTGAACCACGAAGACACAAACAAGAGAACGCACAATTCAATGCCCGGCATATTTAACTGCATCTAGTCAGGTAAATATTGCATATTTCACACAACATAAACTGAAGCATAACATGAATACACAACATTTCACACAACATAAACAAGATAAATCATTCAAGCTGAAATATGCAACACATATTCCCACATTAAAGATGGCGGAAGCCATAGCTATTCATACAGAAAAGCCAACTTTGTGCAAACAAAAAGACATGATAGTCAGTTTGAAACTGCTGTGGTAGACAATTCAAGTTACTGTGGAATATGGGTTATTTCAAATTGAAGGATTTATCTTAATGCTTTAGTTTATGTTGTGTGCACTCTACAGCATGCACCTGATGAGATGCAGTGAAATATGCCCAGCAATAAATTGTGCAATCTATTCATTGTGTTGTCATAGTTTTTAAAGCAAAAATGGAAAGAAATACAAAAAAACAAAAAAAAAACAAGCAAACAGTTAGCAGAAGTTCTGAAGTTCTTTCCATGCACACGAGTAGGTCCAGTGGCATACTTGCTACGTTATTGTTTACATGCCCCCCGCAGCAATGACATCTCTGATGTAACTCATATATAACTGGGTGGGGTAAGGGAGGTTACTCTACTGAAAATTATTTTCAGGTATTCCCTTTCATGCCATGGCACAAGACTGTCAAGAATTTTCTCACGCTGTCTTCCTCTATCTCTCTTTCAACAAATCTTTCTGGTTGTCACAAAAGAGATATACAGTATAGTTAAAAAATAATTGCTCTGCTCGCTTCATATGATATCTAACTCTGCAACATGCACCGGACGAGATGCAGCCAAATATGCCAGGCAATTAATTGGGCAACCTATAGATAGTCGCTTCTGCATTTAGCAATAGTTTGTTTACCATAACAGATGAACCTAACCGTAGCTGATTGACTTGATAATGTAAGTAGGTATCTCATAATGAGGGTTCAGCTGTGGAGGCACTAACTCCCAAGAGGTGCTACCAGCTGAACCCTGAGATGTCAGAGCCTTCATCAACTAATACATGTGATATGTGATTCGATATGTCCTGACAGAGGGATGACGTACAGGTGTCCATGTTAAATCCACATCAGGCCTGATATAACTTTTCAACTCTTCATCACTAAATGTACTTTCCACCTTAAATTTAGCATTGGCAAGAAATTATTCTGTAATTTTAGACTGGAGTTTGTGGTATTCACATCCTAAAATGTTTATACATTTTCAGAAAGCAATGCTCGTGAAATTGCAGACAGCCAAACATGTTGGGGTTGATTGCGACATCCTGTAAAGGACATGCAACTAACTTAAAATATCTGTGAAAGTTCCATGGACTCTTCATATATTTAAATATAACATGACAACGATAGTTTTGTGTCTGTTGAAGAGAACATCTCCAACAGCAAAAACAAGCAAGCATGACAGAGGACTTCTGATCTTCACTGAATGTTTCAGCCTATTTATCACTCTGACACTCTCAAGGGGTGGACACGTCTGGGCTATGACTCCGGCCATTTTTCTCAAGTCCTGCGTTCGCACATTCCCCCTTAAAGATGTTTCGTACATCGCCCTTATCCTACAGTGGCATTGTTATGTGTGTCTGCCCAGAAGCCATCCTGCCCTCAGGGTGGCAAACAGTGTGCACCCGGTGCATCTGCCAACATTATCACTGCACTGTAACTAACAGTGGGGGAGGCCTAATTTTACAGTATGATCTACAGTGCTTCTTCACAAGTTTATATCTTCACTCGTGGGTTGAGTTGAACTGAATCAAGAACTGACATCACAGCACTCAAGACATTCCCATAAGTGCTCCATCCTTCTTCATCTTCTTTCGTTCGCTTGACATGTGTCTATAACTGCAATGTTGTCTCTTGTATAAATTTCACCGTCTTTTTTAGTTCATTCAGTGGTCCACGAAGTTTATCTTCCACTGTTTTCCATCCTCATCAGCAACAGCTAACGAAGAGCTCCAATACTAATGTTATCAACAGTAGCCTGACTATGTGTTCATCTGAAACTTTCCTTTGAGTTGTGAGTGTCGGCAGGATCATCTGGTTACTCCCGGCAGCATTATTCTCTCCTAGCACTAATAATCTACCCGTTCTTCTGAACTGTACACAAGATTCCAAAGGGTCCCAACCACATCTGCCTTATCATGCACCAATAACCCACCCAGGAGTGCAGATCCAGCCAATCTGTCCACCTGCTCGTTGCCCACCGCACCAGCATGTCCTCCGTACATTCTTGTGGAGCTAAAAGTTGTATCAGGCCTGAAAATATTTTACAGTTACGGCCATCTTCAAACATCTTACACTTGCACGTCGTAATTAATTCAGGAGTACGGAAAATAATTTTAGGAAATAAATTCACGAAGATCTGGAAGGGGAAATAAAGAAACGTTCGCTTCTTATTGTCAGATACAGACTCATTTACATTCCTGAGTTGTTAACAAACTTCATATTTCAATGTGAACATCAAGCAACAGTACAATATATACTTAAAAATCAAGAAAACATGAAAAATATAGAAATATCAGGACTAAATCAAACAAATGCATATTCAGAAGAGCTCAAAAAAACTGCCATAACAAGATAAATAAACTGAATTATGCTCTCAGTCCATTGTCACCCAAAGAATTTGCAGAATGCATTTACCCAAAGGAATATTGTAACTGATAGCAAAGCAACAATTAAAACAAAACAGTAACAGCTATAAAACAGAGAGTCTAAAATGAAGAGGAAGAATCATCTTCCTCTGGGGGCCGGCCTTTATATCTCTCCTGTCTCAGCCTCTGCAACTTCTTCCTGGCATCATTCAGCTCCTTCTCCTTCCGTAAGATCTCCTCCTGGGCCTGCAGCTCCTGTGGAAATAAGGTCAACAAACCTGGGGTTAGTTACCACAACCTAATCGCCAACCAGAGGTCAGCATGGCTGAATGGATAAGAACGCAAGTTCTTAAACATCCGGTGTGCTGAGGTAAAGGGCTCAACCTCTACACTGGACAGCAGGACTAAAATATTTAGTGTTCGTCCTTGAATTGGGGATGAAACTTACAAGTACCTCTGAAGTCAGAGTGGGTTTGCCTGATGGGAGGGACACCAGTAATAGGGAAAGCTAATCCACATGCCAAAATTCAGTCTAGTGCTACTAGAAGTAGTGTGCATGGACTACGCTTGTGTTCAAGTGAGCGAGCGCCCAACAATTATCTGACCAGATTTAAATTCCACCTAGGTTTAATTGACACCTAACAGTAAGGTAACTTCTTCTTTTTTTGGTTTGTTTGAGATTTATCTATAACTGCAATGTTGTCTCTTCAGATAACTGTCTCGAAACAGCCATAACATCTGATGGGAGGTGCTTTGAAGAGATGTGAACAAGAATCGCTATAGCGAAGGTAGCCATTTACAAGATGGAACACTTACTGACCAATAAAAAGATGTCAATTGCAATGAGAATCAGAGTGTTGAAGAGCTACATAGAAGTTGTACTTTTGTATGGATGTTAAACATGGACAATGAACAGACAAGTCGAAAAATATTTAATGGCAGTGGAAATGTGGTTTCTGAGGAAAATACAAAGTGTACCATGGACAGACAGAAAACCAATGAGCAAATCCTATAAGAAACAAGTGAAAACCGTAAACTGATTAGAGAAATTAGATGTAGACAGTCAAAATAGTTTGGACACATTATAAGAAGATACAATTATAGAGAAACTGGTGACAACTTGCATGATTCAGGGGAACAGAATCAGGGGAAGGCAGAGAAGTAAATATCTGGATGGCTTGGCCACGTGGTATGGTCGAGACAAGAACACTGAGCTTATCCACGACTCTGGTGTTCATGCGAGATGGTGAAACATGACCGCCTATTCTTATTGATATGGCACATGATGAAGGAGCAGTAAGGGTTGCTAAATGTACGTAACATTTACCCATTCATGGAATTCTTGGGGGATTGTGGCTGAGATGTTACAGTGTTCACATCAGGCTTAGAAAGCTGGCACATGATGATGATGAATATATATATATATATATATCTCTGACTTGGCTATTTACATAGCAACAATATTCACCCAACTTTACTAATTCACGCACTATAATGTTTAACGTACTTTACTATTTACACAGCTGTTACATTCACCCGACCATACTATTCACACAAATGCAATATTCATCCAAGTTTAAATTTTGGACATTTTTCAAAGAGTTTAATTCTTCAAAATGTACAATTTACATAATTATGAATTAGTGAACGAAAGAAGAAGAACATAATTATAATATACATCAATCAATCAATCATGTGCCATGCCGGAAAGCGTGGGTGGTCATGACTTGCCATTTCACTCGATCACCAGAGTCGTTGATCAGCTCAGTGTTCCTGTCTCCTCCATGTCATGTGGCCAAGCCATCCAGGTATTTTCCTCTCAGTCTTCTTCTTGGTCTGTTCCCTTCGATCTTGCCATATGCAACCAATGTTACTATTCACACAACTTTACTATTCACCTGACAGTAATGTTTACCAAATTTTACCATCCACAGCTTTAATGTTCATGCAACTTTACTATCCAAACAACTGAAATATTCATTCAACATATTATTCAAACAACTGAAATATTTATTCAACCGTATTATTCAGATAGATGAAATATTCGTTCAACTGTATTATTCACAACTGAAATATTAATCTAATTATACTATTCACACAACTGGAATATTCATACACTTGTACTATTCACTTAGCTGTTATATTCAACCAACTATACTATCCACACCACTTAAAAAATTAATCCAACTGTATCACTTACACATTTGTAAACTCATGCAACTATACTATATATGCATCTGTAAAACTTATGAATCTGTACTATTCACACAAATGTAACAATTCTTCTATTCCCACAGCTATTTCAGTCAACCAACTGTACAATCCACACAAATACAATATTCAAATGCAGACTGACCTGTGCAAACCCACCAACCTTCCTTCTGTCTACAATCAAGCTGGACTCATCTTCATTGTAGTCTTTAGCTTGCTGGGCAGCTTTCACTAGCAGCTCAGTTGCTCTCTTCACCGCATTACCTGCAGCCTGGAGAGGTTAGATACAGGTCAATATTCAAATGATGAACTACAGATAAATCTTCCTATAATTGTACATTCACAATCTCATTCATATTAAATTGTTTTTAAACGTATCTGTTGCATCGTTATGAAATGTTTACTGCGGTCGTATAATTACTCCCACCCAAGAAATATGTCTTCAATAGGCCCAAGGGAAACTGAAATCATGGAAATCAGCAAATTTCTTTGATGTTTTGGCAAAAATGTATTGAATTCACGCTAACAAACTTGTTTTACAGTAATGCACGTCAAACTGGGCAACACTTCCGTTCCACTATGTACATTTTTCCTGCCATCTTATATTTACTCCCACCCAAGGAATATGTCTTCAATAGGTCCAAAGGCAACTGATATCACAGAAAGCGGGACAATTTCTTTGATGTTTTGGCAAAAATGTATTGAATTCATGCTAACAAACTTGTTTTACAGTAATGCACATTGATTCGGGTAATACTTTCGTTCCACTATGTGACGTGTCTCTCATAAGGAAATTCCCGTGCACCAAGGAGAATACTGATTATTGAGCACTCTTGTTTCTGTGTGACGATGTAATGCATTTCATAATGTGCACATCTCTGACCTGTAAATTATCTACTGCATATAAACAAACATTTAGATCTGCTGTACAATCTCCAGAAAATGTTTTTTTGTTGGGTGTACATAATAAGATTGTATGCTAAATATCATTTTCCCTCTGCTGGTTATGTATACGGGGGCAAACATTTGTGAACACACTATAAACATTATGCTAAGTGAAAGTCAAGGACCCTTTTACATGCCACAAAGTACACTGGACATATGCTGCTTGACCTATATTTGCATTGACCAATCAGCAACTGGTGAAGTGATGTGTTCAGTAACATATAGGCCACCTTTACTTCCAAAGACATTTTAGGTTCGGTCAAGCTGGGGGGGCCCAGGTAAATTTGACAAGTCTACCCCAATAGGATCTGAACCCATGACCTCTGGGCATGCTAATTCGCTGCTGTGGCTCCCAACACTTATGCTACTGATGTAAACCTGTGCACCAACAACACATGAGAAAAAGGACATGGAAACAACATAAATAAAAGGGCTCCGATGAATTGTAGCTGTGCTTGGATCAATAACAATGATATCAGGAATGCAAGTGGGGACAGCGCCCAGTGTTAAACTACATTGGAAGAAAGCATGATAAATACACTGACAGGCATTGCTTGACACTTGTAGAAGTAGAAGGTCGAGAAAAGAAGTAAAGACTCAGTCTTCTCATCTGTTACCTCTTGTACCTTGTGGTTAGTTAGTTAGTTAGTTAGTTAGTCGCAGTTCCAACTTCACATCAACGGGTCATCCCCATTATGCTCCGTTCCTGTGCCAGTGAATATCACACAAAACGCTCCCCACTGCCCAATGTGAAAAGTGGAAAAGACAGGAGTCTCGACAAACAACAGCCCACACAGATACACTGTGCATAATGCCGCCACCAGAATGTCAACATACCAGTCCCTCACGAAACACCCAGTTCATCTCTGATGGAATTGGCAGTATTTTCCTATCTGGATGTTTCCTAGATGTTCACCCACACAGTCCACGAAAATACAGTTCATCGTTGATGGCAGTGGCAGTCAACCAGAAGCCCAGCAGCCACGCATTTCTGCATAAGGCAAAAACCGGTCAACTCTGGGACATAGCCACCTGCCATCACTCCGAACATGCAGTCATGTTCTAAAGAACCTCAGGCAGATTCAAAAAGCATTTCACACGAAACTCACAGCTCACAGTGTCGCGCCATGCACTCACTCAGTAGCAGGGCGAAGGAACCATCAAGCCTCCTTAGTTGTACCTTGTGGTGTCTGGGTGAAGCATAAACAACGGGAGATTGCCCCTTTATAGGCTTCATATATCGAGATTCTCATGGACTCTGTTATTTCCCTGTCCATCATTTACATGGTCGGCCTCTTCTTCTGGTTCCATTTGGTTTGCACATCATTGCTTGTTGTGGTATACTGTTAGTTGGTAGACTAGTTTTATGGCCAAACCATGTAACCTGCTGTTTTCTGTTGAAATTTTGTGCTGCTATAACCCCCACTTTAGCCACAATTTCTTCATTTCTGATTTTCGCTCTTCTTGATATATTGAGTATTATTCTCAGGAATCTCATTTCAGTTGTAATTTTTCTTTTCTCTTTTATGTCACTGTCCAGGTTTTGGCATTGGTAACATAGAGGTTGGTAGGACAATTGTGTTGTAGAGTGCTTTTTTTAGTAACTATTGATACATGTTTGTTTTAGTATTGGTGCCATTTGTCCAATGAGTTGGTTTGCCTTATTACATTTTCTATCTCATCTTCTGATTTGCCATTTGATGATATTATACTTCATAGGTACCTGAAGATCTTTACTTGTTTCAGGGGGTGTTATTTTAGATGAATCGTCTTTGTTTTTTTCTTCTTTGGTTATAGTAATTACCTCTGTTTTACTGATGCTAATTTTCATGTGTCCTTGAGCCTGAGGAATGAAGGCCACATGTCTAGTGCAATCGCCATGAACTGTGCAGATTAGAGTTTTATTTTTGTCCCTGACAGAAAAAAATTCACACCTTACTGAGGATTCCAACCCATGTCTCCCGAAGCAAACTCGGCATTCTAGCCTTACGGCCAGCCGCTCTTTCTACTTGATGTGTGTTATTTTAAAATGACTACTGCCTGGGATGAAAGAGTAAAAAGATACCTCAAACAGGGGACCCAGTGTCAAACATAACTTACCTGCAACCTCTGCATGGCCATAGATCCAGGGTCTGCTTTCACCTTACAAGCCATCAACAGTTGGGCTGTGGAACCCGCAACCTCCTTGGCCGAGGCTATCAACCTTTCCTCGCTGGCGTGGCCCTGTACCATGGCGTTGGCTGCTTCACACAGGCTGTGCGTGGCTGCGGCCACCATCCGTGCCTGAGGCAGTGGAGAAATATAGAAAGTTACTCTTGTGTCTGTCTGAGATGTCCACAAAACACACATTACTGTGTTTCAGACACACACACACAGCTTATGATTACATGATGTCAATTTATTATTATGTCAATTCGTGTGTTGATTCTCTTCATTGCCACAACACAATTCTGCCAAGTATCTTCTCATGCTGCCTTCCTCTATCTCTCTTTCTGCAAATCTGTCCTGTTGTCACATCATGTTCTAGTTTTTGTCTTCTCATAATGTGGCCAAAAAACGATGACTGCCTCTTTCTGATGTTTGTGATAAGTTGTCTTTGCAACTCAGCTTCCCTTAAAACTTCGGGATTGCTCATTTTGGCTGGCCAATTAATTTTCAGCATTCTTCTATAAAACCACATCTCCAAGTCTTCAAGGGATTTTTTGTTGTTGCCTATTTACTAATTGTTGTATAATAAACATAAAACAATGACTACTTGCAGCACAGCTCATGAATCAGGAATAAAATTTGATGCTAGCAGGAAGGGTTGTGGTAGAGCACAAGTGGTCAAACTGCCTGTCTTGCATTCCGAAGGCTGTGGTTTCATTGACGGATTCTGATATTGGCTCATGAGTGGTCTTTTTTTCTGAGAACCCTGGAGGTTACCACTGGCGCTAAATAGTTCATGCTCTTTGTGGTGCATTCAGCAGGCTGCTCTGTGGGAAAAGGCCGAGCCATATAGGGTAAAACATGATGCAATGATATCGACTATCATGCCCTTAAACCTTTTTAAACTATAAGCATGCATACTCTTTGACATCTTCAGGTGGAGACGGATGTTGGATGACAATGACCTCATAAGGGAGAAAGGATGGTGGAGCGGTTGTGACAACCACCAAGAAACACTTACGGCTGAGATGAGGCCCTGTGACCACTGCCCATCTTCATCCACTGCATGTTGAGTGAAGGTAGACCCCACTTTGCCCTGTGCCACCAGCTCCCGCTGGGCCGCTGAGGCAGACTTCACCAAGGCGGCTGTGGCTGCAGCAATAGACTTGGCAGCTTCTAGGATTTGTTCATCGAAGTCTAGTTCCTCATTTGGTCCCTATAAGCAGAAGTAGGCCAAAGAAAGGAAAGAAAAAAAACCCCATTAAAATAACAATCAGAGTAGAAATAAAATGCAATTTACATGGGAAACATTATTATACTACTGCAAAGTCACTGGTATTTTCATGTATTAGGTGATGGTAATATGGAGTAGGATGCAGAGATCCCATCCTTACCAGCTCTTCTTAGGAGACTTCTATGAAAAAAAGCAACATGGAAATTAAAACATGAATGCATTGTAGGCAAGGTCAAACATGCAATATTTAACCCTAATGTTAAATCAATGTTGTTGTTGTTTGTCCATCAAGAATGGTGATGACCATTCATTTCATCCAGTGGGGTTGAAAGTATGGAGCAATGAGTTCTAAGATGGCTGATAAGGCCTATTTTGGCTCAAAATGTTCTTTGACAATGTGGGCAAAGAATGCTTGATGTTCCAGGAGGAGGATCTCCTGCAGTGGTTTTATGAAGTTGGATTGAAGAATTACTTGCACGATGAATTGGATTAAAGTGAGGAAGAGTTGTGCAATTCGTTGACCACACTCTCTCACCCGAGTCCATCTGAGTCCAGTGGCAAGACAAATCAAGATGACTGGAGATGAATACAGGTGCAGTGGATGACCAGGGCGCTCTATGTGCCTTGCCGTGCTCATTAAGTTCCACAACGCTTTGCAGGTAGACGCCCACTTGCCAGTTGAATGATCAATGATTTCTTCCACGCAGTCTGCAGAATCCTGTCTTCACATGCTGAGTAAGCATACCCTAGTTCACCGATTGATTGTTAAATCAATACTGCTTTATAGATGACAATCATATAGAATCCCTGAAACAAACACTAATAAACTACAAGCATTCATTAACCAGTGCCTGTACTGGGTATAACTGAAACGAATTGAAAGAATTACTAAAGCAGAGCCTAGAGAGACAACAGACAGACTCCAAGGGATAAAGAGGTGAGGAAAAAATTCTGGCGCTGGATAGGACACACACTGAGATAGGACACACACTGAGATAGGACACACACTGAGATATGGCACATATTGAGATAGGACACACACTGAGAAGAGATAGGACACACACTGAGAGAGGGCACACACTGAGACAGGACACATGTTGAGATATGGCACATGCTGAGATAGGACACACACTGAGATGATATAAGACACACACTGAGATGATATAGGACACACACTGAGATGAGATAGGACACACACTGAGATGAGATAGGACACACTGAGATGGGATAGGACACACTGAGATAGGACATACACTGAGATAGGACACACACTGAGATAGGGCACACACTGAGATAGGGAACACACTGAGATATGGCACATGCTGAGATAGGACACACACTGAGATGAGATAGGACACACACTGAGATAGGGCACACACTGAGATAGGACACATGCTGAGATATGGCACATGCTGAGATAGGACATACACTGAGATGAGATAGGACACACACTGAGATGAGATAGGACACACACTGAGATGAGATAGGACACATACTGAGATGAGATAGGACACACGCTGAGATATGGCACATGCTGAGATAGGACACACACTGAGATGAGATAGGACACACACTGAGATGATAATGGACACAGTGAGATGAGATAGGACACATACTGAGATGAGATAGGACACACGCTGAGATATGGCACATGCTGAGATAGGACACACACTGAGATGAGATAAGACACATTGAGATGAGATAGGACACAATGAGATAGGACATACACTGAGATAGGACACACACTGAGATGAGATAGGACACACACAGATAGGACATACACTGAGATGAGATAGGACACACACTGAGATAGAACACACACTGAGATGAGATAGGACACACACTGAGATGAGATAGGGCACACATTGAAAAAGCATGACAACAGTATAACTAGACAGTCCTTTCTCTGGAATCCACAGTGCAATCAAAATAGAGGAGGACCTACAATCAAAATAGAGGAGGACTTACAAACAAAATAGAGGACCTACATACAAATTAGAGGACCTACAAACAAAATAGAGAACCTACGAACACATGGAGAAGAGATTTAGAGACAGTGAGTCCTCTATGCCTGTGGAGGACATGGAGTGAGTGGCAGGAGACAGCAACAGATGGGACGGTTTGAAGCGAGTCCTCTATGCTCCAATAGGGGATAAAGGGAAGAAGCAGAAAGAAAAGAAGAAGACAAAACAAGAAGCTTCAGAACACAGAGATGAGGCACAGGATGCTGTTAGTCCCACGGATGAATAAAAAGACAAACATTCTTATGCCCTGTGATTGAAGATCTGACAAACGAAAAAGTTCTTGAAACTGTAATAGAATACAGAAACTTATCACAATAGAAGTCTTTTAACAGTCAAGAGGATCAACTTCAATGCCCCAGGTTTTATCCCATATGGCTCGGTCTCTTTCCGCAGGGTGGCCTGCCGAAAGCGTCGCACAAAGCACAAACTCTGTTAACTTCAGCGATGACCCCCAGGATTCTCCAAGAAAAATGCACTTGTGAACCGAAAGACATAGCCCGGAATTGAACCCACAACTTTCAGAGCACGAGGCAGACGGCTTGACCACTTCACCACAGAGACTCCCAATAGAAAAGCGAAAAATGTTATGGCTTGACCACATCCTGACACACGGAGAAATGTCATAGAGAGAGCACCAGACAATTACGGTGCTTCAACCATGTAAAGAGAGACAGCTTCTCAGAGGAAAAAGAGGAGGAGGGGGGGAAAAAAAGGGGGGGGGGGAGCGAGAAGAGAAAGTAAACTTGTTACATTGAGTCATCAAGAGATAGTCTGGAGAGCACCAAAAAAATGCAGTGCAGAAATTGTTATGGGCTCATTACAGGCAACCTTCAATGAGAAGATGGCACTTCTTGATGATAAACAGTAGTTGGTAATAAACCATAAACAGCCATTAACACACTGAATGGCAGACATCAATACAGATATTGGAATATGGTGCAGCTTATGTCAGAACAGTGGTAGCCATTAACACATTAAATGGCAGACATTAATACAGACATTGGAATATGGCACACCGTATGTCAGAAACAGTGAAAGCGCAGTGGTTAACACACTTGCCTGCTGGCCCAGAGTTCATGTGTTCAAATTCCCCCCCACCCCCCAAGTGGCCTGGGCTGCCAGGTAATGTCTAGGGAAGTTGATATTTCCCCATGAAATCATCTTAGATGACCATACTTTATTTCCCTCACCTTCTACTATTGATCTTTCCAGTTATCATGATTGTCTTCAATGCCCATCTTTTCATCACATGACCAAAGAACACAGTTTGTCTCCTTCTTACAGCTGAGTTTAACGTTCTACTTTAATTAGCCCCTTCCAGACAATACTGCTAGTTGCTCTGACAGGCTACGATATTCACAAAATTTGTCTCAGAAACCACATCTCGTCTGCCAACAAGTTTGTCCTAATTTATTCACTGACATTTCCAGATTCACTGCCATGCAGCAAAATAGGTAGGGGGGCTGCGTGGTCTCGAGGTATGGTGTCCGCCTCGAGTGCTGGAGGTCCCGGGTTCAGGCCCCGGTAAGGACCGGGATTTATTTTTAAAGAATCCACCTGGACTTCCAGTAATAAAATTTCCCCTGGTCTCTGGGTAGTGAGATCGGACACCCGTGTGTATTGTTGCGCACGTAAAAAATCCTTTGGCAGTTGGAAACCGAAAAAGAGTAGCCTAACGGCGCTGCCCGGGCAAAATTTCGAGTTAAAAATATACCCAAAGTATTTCAGGATCCTCGCCAATGCAACAGAGTTCATGCATTGAGCTGAGTTTCTCCAGACTCAGATTTGAGTTAGGAGGAAAACGGAGCACTTATGGGTTAAACCGTGTGCCGTGATGTTGATCCAACGACTAAACTAAACTAAACTAAGGTTCTATGTAACAATTGAATACTCTGTTTCTGACATTCAATGAAAGTAATTTATTACATCAGTTAATTTTCTGAAATGTATACAATAAGCAAAAGTTAGTTGCATATCCTTTACAGGATGTCATTGTTAACTCCAACATTTGCTGTTTGTGATTTCTTGGCAAGTTTACATTCAGTAGTTTGCAATTGCTTTCTGAATGACCGGTACTAATACCACTGTATCAAAATCAGCGCAAGGCGTTCTGCTTCCAAATCGCCCACAGCTGTGCTTCGAATGCAGTATGCGGGATTACGAACTGCGTTGGTAACTCCTTCGTCACGGCGTTGGAGAATAATAATATAACACAATAGGCAATCACACTCTTAACACTGTATAGTATAATGTAAATTACAAACGCAAAAAAAAAGAACAGCACGAAGAACAACATCTGTGAAAACAAAGCTGCTTCGGTGATTGTGACGATGACGATGGCTGTCACAAACACTGAATGGTGGTGACGACACAGATGCCAGCAAGCAACAGCAGCGCAGCCACATCCAACCTCCACTCTGACATGTCTGATAATTGGTGAATCTTGAACACACCACCAAATATATCAAACATATCTCGCGGGGGCTGGGCTACTTCTACGGCACGGGTTGGGCTACTTCTACAGCGACACACATCTCATACACAGGTGGCGGTGGGCTACACACTACAGGCTGTGTTATTTGGAAGTGAACAATTACACATGTAATACTACTAACATGGTCACAGTTTTATCTAACCATATGCAAGGCAGGACAAGGGCTAATCCAACAATAGATTTGTCTACAAGTGTAACTAAACATACTTATTTCAACATACTTTGATAAAAAATGTGTCTAAACAGAGTTAAGTGGAAAAGTTTATCTAAACAAACTTTGGAGAAAATATTATCTAATAATATTCAAACTACTTAATGGTGAAGTGTATTGAAGCATCACTTAGTGTTAATATTTAACTAAACATAATATTATTAGTTGGAAAACTAACATAAACATACTTTATAAAAAAAGTTTACCTAAACAAATTTGGCAGAAAAGTCTATCTAATGTTATTCAAACTACTTAACACTGAAATGTACGAAAACATACAGAGTCTGAACATTTATCTAAAAATATTTAGTGGGAAAGTTAATATAAACATACTCGCAAAAAAGTTTAGCTAAACAAACCTAGTGGAAAATGTTACTTACTGTTATTTAAACTGCTTAACAATGAAGTGTATTAGTCTCAATATTTATTTAGCGGGAAAGTGAACACAAACATACTCCATATAAAGTTTATCTAAACAAACTTAGTGGAAAAGTGTAATCTATTCTTATTTAATCTACTTAATATGAAAAGTATATTAGTCTGAATATTTATCTAAACATGGTTAGTGGGAAAGTTGGCATAAACATACTTTGTAAAAAGTTTACCTAAACAAACTTAGTGGAAATGGTACACAATGTTATTTCAATTACTTAATGAAAAGTATATTAGTCTTAATATTTATCCAAACATATTAGTGAGAAAGTTGACATAAACATACTTTGTAAAACATTTACTTAAACAAACTTAACAGAAATGATATACAATGTTATTCAAACTACTTAATGGTAAAGTGTGTTTAAGAATTGTTTATTTGAACATTTGACTAAACATATTTAGTGAGAAAGTTAACAGAAACATATTTTCACAAAACAAACTTAGGGGAAAAGTTTACCTAATGTTATTCAGAATACTAAACAGTAAAGTAAAGTATTTAGTTAGAATAGTTATCAAAACATATTTAGTGGGAAGGTTAACATATACATACTTCTTTGCAAAAAGTTTGTCCAAACAAATTTAGTAGAATAATTCATCTAATTTTACTCAAACTACTTAATGGTAAAGTGTCTTGAAACATACTTAGTAAGAGCATTTATCTAAAAATATTTAGCAGGAAAATAACATAATCAAACGTTAGATGGTTACCTAAACACACTAAGAGTAAAAAGTTGATTTTAAAATACTTAGGCAAGACATCTGATTTTTAAAAAAGAATGTATTGGAAAAGTGTATTCAAACATACTTAGAGGGAACATTTTGTCTAAACATATATATTGACAAAAACTGCATGTCAAGGAACTGGCTGGGAAAATGTATCTAAATAAAGGGGGAAATGTATCTAAATAAAGGAGAAAATGTATCTAAATAAAGGGAAAATTTATGTTATACTGCATAGAATAATTTATCTACACACAAGTGAATAAAGTTATCTAAGCATATTGTGTTAAGAAAAATTGACTAAAATTTATTATCTTAATATACTCACTAGAATATTTTTAATGTAAATCTACTTAGGTAAAAGTGTTCTTAATATACTTTAACTAGCAAATTTCTTAAAATGTATTATCTGAATATACTAATCGCAAAAAGTGTAGGTAAATCTACTTAGGTAAAATGTTATTAAAATACTCAGCTGTCAAATTTCTCTAAATTTATTATCTTGATATACTCACACAAAAAGTTTGATGTAAATCTACATAGGTAAAATGTTCTTACCATACCTCGCTGTCAAATTTCTCTAAATATATTCTTTTCCTTGGACAGTAAGTTGGGGTCTGATAACAGTAAAACACCTAAAACCATAGTTGGAACATAATATTACCATCATCATCATCATCAAGTGCCATGTCAGCTGGTTTAGGTGTTCATGACTCTCCACAGATCTTGGTCTTTGGTTTTCTGAATCAACTTTATTGATGATATTCCTCCATATTACTGTCTCATTCCATCCAGCATCATTTCTCTTGGTCTGCCTCTGCCTCTCTTTCCCTCGATCTTTCCAGTTGTCATGATGTTCTCCAATGCTTCTCTCCACATCACTTGACCAAAGAAAGCTGTTTAATATTACCAGCCTGGGTCTAATATCAGCCAGTTTGTAAGTCCTGTGCTGTTCTTACATTTAAATATGCCTCTCTGAGAATGAACAGTTCCAGTACCAGGCTTACATACACCATAAGTTTCTGAACTTTGAAAAGGGAACAAGAGCTCTATAACATAGTCCATATGGACATGCTAATCTGACACTGGGTTGGGGTGGAAGTCCCTACACCAACCTCACATCAACAGATACAAACCTTTAGTGGCTCAGGCCACATGAACACCTTGAGAGTTGAGAAACAGTCTTCTAGAGGGTTCACAAACAACAAACAACACCAGGCTCTCAAGGGGAGAAGCCTTTTGTCAGATCACTAGAGTTGCTGTGTATGCTAAACAACAAGGAGCCTAGTAACTACAATCTACCCATCACAACAGCATCGGGAGATGGACATTACCTTGAGTTCGACTCTGGGCTTCAGCTGTGAGAGCTTCTTGGCTGCAGCTTCTATGGAGCTGGCGGCTGTCAGAAGCTCGTTCTCGGCAATGACTGTGGGATCATCCGGATCCACCCAGTCAGACCCTGAAAGAAGCAGACAATGACAGCCATGTTAACGTCAGTTGTATGTGGTTTGCATTGACTGCAGTAACTAGTTATTGCCTGATGACGTATCAAGCATTGAATGCAGTAACTAATTATTGGCAGACCAAGCATTGACTGCAGTAACTAATTATTGTATGAGTAAATTATTAATCGGCCTCTACTATGATACAAAGATGTGTGTAAGAGGGTCATGACTGATACAGGCATTGATATTGCATATTGGGAGCAAGTCGCCACTGAACGTGTTGCATGGAAGGCAAAGATCAGAAATGGAACAAAGACAAAGGAGAAAATGATTGCAGATAGGTCACACACTGAGCGTGTAAGATGTAAGAAGGAGCTAAATGACCATATGTTCACATTGCATTCACTGTGGACGAATATTTACATCAGTGTGTGACCTATCTGCCATCATTTTCTCCTTGGTTTTTATTCCATTCCTGATCTTTGCCCTCTATGCCACGTGATCAGCTGTGACTTGCTCCCAAGGTACAATATCAATCATGTCCCGATGACACACAACCTTGTACTGTAGTAGAGGCCGACCCTGAGATCTTTAATGCATCTGTATGAATGTAACTGTATTCTAAGCTATAGCATATCTTTGCTATCCTGGTTTTAGAACTGGATTTACTATAAGGCCACCTCTATGGCAAAGAGGTTACGAATGCACTTCATAATACCACATATCACGTTCGAAACACAGCTGCGGACAATTTGGAAGCAGACCGCCTGGCTTTGGTTTTCATATAATGGTATGTGTGTGTATAAAACTGAATGTAAACTTGCCCAGGAATCACAAAACAGCCAAAAAATGCTGGAGTTTACTGCTACGTAGTATAAAGGATATGCAAATAAATTTTAAAAAACTAAAAGTAAAGTAAATGATCTATTTTCACACAATGAAGCATATTGCATGTATAGTGTTGGCCCAAATTTGTAGGCTTAGTTGAGTACTGTGGTGAATATAATTGGTACTTGATGAGTACTGTGGTCAATATAATCAGTATTTGATGAGCACTGTGGTCAGTATAATCGGTATTTGATGAGTACTGTGGTCAATATAATTGGTACTTGAGTACTGTGGTGAACATAATTGGTTCATGATGAGTACGGAGGTCAAAATAATTGGCACGTGATGAGTACTGTGGTCAATATAATTGGTACTTGATGAGTACTGTGGTGAACATAATTGGTACTTGATGAGTACTTGATGAGTACTGTGGTCAATATAATTGGTACTTGATGAGTACTGTGGTCAATATAATTGGTACTTGATGAGTACTGTGGTCAACATAATTGGTACTTGATGAGTACTGTGGTCAATATAATTGGTACTTGATGAGTACTGTGGTCAATATAATTGGTACTTGATGAGTACTGTGATCAACATTATTGGTACTTGATGAGTACTGTGGTCGAAGTAACATTGGCCCCCTTTACTTCCCAGAAAGTTTCTTGATCGCCATTTTAGACTGGGACAACCTGGACACCCAGGTCAGTGAATCAAAATCTCTGTCGTGAAGGAGATTTGAACACATGACCACAGGCCTGGCAGGTAGGCGTGCTAGACACTGTTGGTGGCTTGTAGATCTCCTAGAAGACTGACATTTTTAACTCTGAAGTTTAATGTCCTGGCCTCTGAACTGGTTTACGGTGCACAGGCCACTGTGCTACCAAATTAATACAATTATTCAAACCATGTCTTCCCCGTTGTGGATTAGAATAACCAAGACACAAATAATATATTGCACAATTTATTGACATATGTGACAATATATTGTGTGTATTTCGGGTTCAACAATTCATTAGACTACTTTATTACATGTTGAACGTTTATTCTTAGTATGCACCTGAAGAGACCCAATAAGGCAATAAATTGTGCAAACAAAAGACCGTTTCAAATTTGCAATTAAGTGGGGATAAGAAATCCCCCGCATTTGAACAATATCAGTGACTACGTGTTTTAAGTATTAAACAATTATATATATATATATATATATATATATATATATATATATATATATATATATATATATATATATATATATATATATATATATATATAAACAAAATATGCCAGGCAGTAAATCGTGCAATATTTTGTCTGTATCTTCTGTATTTACATTCACTAGGGGAATACACTGTTTTGAATAAACTGCAATATGTTATTTCTTCATTATTCAAATACATATGTTAATTACAAATGTATCTTTCCATTATAAAACCTTAAATTCTACTTTAATTAGCCTTCCCCTGACAATACTGCTAGTTACTCTGGCAGTCCAAGACATTTACAACATTCGTCTCAGAAATCACATCTCCTCTGCCAACAAACTTTTCCTATTTTTTTATTTTTTTATTTCCAGATTCACTGCCATGCAGCAAAATGACATTTAATTGTTGATTCACAGTAGTAACAAAACAAAACAACAGTTCAGAAGACATAATGATGAGATTGACTTGGCTACAGCTAAGGACCGAGGCACTGGTTTACAGGTGCTCTAACCATCACACTACCAGAGTTCATAATTAATACAATTATGCTAATTAACAATGTCTCTGTCCATTACAATTTACAATTGTTATCTTAAATTATTTATTAGAAACACAAATTAAACAAAACAAAATGCCAAACCCACATAACCACACCGGCATGCAGTTATATAACATTAACTACACACACAAATAACATAGGCAGGATAGGCTACGCGTACATATAAGCAAACAGCAACAAAAGAAAATTCAGATGACTGGGTTAATGGAGCCATGGTGATGTTTTCTGCCTTGACAGACGCATATATTTTTGAGTCTTGGAGTTGGTTGGAGATCAGTTGTAAAATGAAACAAACAGGTATGATAGGATCCTGTGAAGAAATATCAAGCACAGACTCATTTACATATATTATAAGGTCCCCAGATGAACTGAAATCCCAGACCACCAAGCCTGGGCTCCTTTCATCTTCTATCCCAGGGCACATCCATATATCTTAACTCTTTCAGTTTCAAGCACCACATGATCTAAAACTGATTTGTCCTCTTGAATCCCAACCATCGTGGTATATGGTCTTTTACTTTTTACACTTAGTCAGACCTACCAAAAAAATCTGGCTTCTACCAGTGGCCACCTTTATTGCCACATAGACTGTTCATAGTAGTTATTTGCCCCTTTCGCATCCAAAACAATGAACTGAACAAGTAAATGCCCTAGTGAGGAGATGTCCTCTATGCAGTACAAGCTTCTGCCAATTCATTTCAGTCTCCAGTTTTCACAGAGAAAGTTTTAGTGATTTTATTTGCATGCTTGATTACATCTTAGTTGTGATCTACCTCTTGATGTTCCTCCTTCTAAAGGATCTGCAAATACAACCTATTTTGGGATACAATTATTATTCCTTCTATTATGCTGTGGCTTTAAGCTGGACCCAATTCATAATCCAGCATATTGTGTTCAAAACACAGATGTGGGCGATTTGTGCAGCAGACTGCCATGCGTTGATTTTCATACAATGTATGAGTGACAGTCGTTCAAAACAGCAATGGCAAACTATTGAACGTAAACTTGATAAGAAATCACAAACATCCAAAATATGCCAAGGTTGACTGTGACATCCTTGAAGGATAGCCAACTATTTTTTTTTCAGACAACACTAAAGGAATAAACAACTGAAAAAGTGGAGAGGGGTCAATGTTTCAGTATGGATGTAAATGCCAGACAGTGAGTAATGAAATGGTGAGAAAACTGGAGGCAGCAGAAGTCTTTTATTTAGAGAAGGAAGTTTGGAATATTGTGGACAGAGAAGAAAACAAATGCTGTGCTAGTGAGAGTTACAAGATCACTCATCAAAACCATCAAGTGGGGAAAAAGGAAATTTATGGAACATATGAGCAGAAGATGTGAAGCAGAGAAATTAGCCTTATGTGTGAAAAATAGCAGGCAAGAGAGGCAGAGCCAGACAGAGAAAGAAATAAGTGGAAAGCTGAAACAACTGGGCAACAAATAATAATGTCAGCATCACTGATGTCATCAAAATATCACATGATGGAGGGGATTAAGAACTCATGATCACTGACGTGTTTCAGACGATAAACAAAAGTAAAACAACCTGAAGGGGAAGAGGCAGAAACTGAGGAATTGAGGATGGTGGAGAAGATTGGCATCTTGTGATCACTGATGTCTGTTCCAGATGACAACCAAAAGAAGAACAAGCTAAAGTGGAAGAGGAAGAAACTGAGGATGAAAACAAAATATGGAAGATAAAGATAAAGATGAAGAAGAAGAAAGGAAACAAACAACCATGTCTTGGCTGTATTCTGCAAACTGTTTACAGTGATGACAAAAATCTCCACTGCCAACAACCTTTATAATCAAAAACACCAGATAACTGCTGTATGGGTGAAATTGAAACGGACTTCTCAAATACCAGTTAACAGTGATTATGAGATGAAGTGACCAGTCCCCCTTACCACCATCTTTCTTACTTTCCAGAGAGATCATTATAACTGATTCTGTGAGGCCTCCTCACTACCCAAAACACTGCATGATAATAAAACCTGCATACTGCAGATCATCAGATAGGTTTTAGAATAATTTTCACATATTTAAATGCATCCAATTATGATCAGTTAATGTACTGTATAATTACTTGTCCCTTACATCTCTTCTTTATGATACAACCTAGATTATGTGAAGACTAGCACTTCACATCCCAGCAACAATATATTTGCTGTAAGACTACCTCCAATCTTCAATCCTTTACATTGGGAGTATGTTCAGTATGCCCAGCAACAATATATTTGCTGTAAGACTACCTCCAATTTTCAATTCTTTACATTGGGAGTATGTTCAGTATGCCCAGCAACAATATATTTGCTGTATGACTACCTCCAATCTTCAATCCTTTACATTGTGAGTATGTTCAGTATGCCCAGCAACAATATATTTGCTGTATGACTACCTCCAATCTTCAATCCTTTACATTGGGAGTATGTTCACTATGCCCAGCAACAATATATTTGCTGTAAGACTACCTCCAATCTTCAATCCTTTACATTGGGAGTATGTTCAGTATGCCCAACAACAATATATTTGCTGTAAGACTACCTCCAATCTTCAATCCTTTACATTGGGAGTATGTTCAGTATGCCCAGCAACAATATATTTGCTGTAAGACTACCTCCAATCTTCAATCCTTTACATTGGGAGTATGTTCAGTATGCCCAGCAACAATATATTTGCTGTATGACTACCTCCAATCTTCAATCCTTTACATTGGGAGTATGTTCACTATGCCCAGCAACAATATATTTGCTGTAAGACTACCTCCAATCTTCAATCCTTTACATTGGGAGTATGTTCAGTATGCCCAGCAACAATATATTTGCTGTAAGACTACCTCCAATCTTCAATCCTTTACATTGGGAGTATGTTCACTATGCCCAGCAACAATATATTTGCTGTATGACTACCTCCAATCTTCAATCCTTTACATTGGGAGTATGTTCACTATGCCCAGCAACAATATATTTGCTGTAAGACTACCTCCAATCTTCAATCCTTTACATTGGGAGTATGTTCAGTATGCCCAGCAACAATATATTTGCTGTAAGACTACCTCCAATCTTCAATCCTTTACATTGGGAGTATGTTCAGTATGCCCAGCAACAATATATTTGCTGTATGACTACCTCCAATCTTCAATCCTTTACATTGGGAGTATGTTCACTATGCCCAGCAACAATATATTTGCTGTAAGACTACCTCCAATCTTCAATCCTTTACATTGGGAGTATGTTCAGTATGCCCAGCAACAATATATTTGCTGTAAGACTACCTCCAATCTTCAATCCTTTACTTTGGGAGTATGTTAGTTAAATTGATGGTAGACAGTGCGTGGATGTGTTTGTGTGAGTGCATATGTTTATGTGTCTCTGCATGTGTGTGTGTACATACATACAATAGTTAGTATCTCCACATAAACAAGCAGGGAATATATGTAAGGTTAAATAAATCACACCTCACAACTACTACCAAAGCGACATCTGACACAACAACACGATACAATGAGCATGCATAAATATTCTCAATCACCTCGTTCTCAACAAACTAACTATTACAGCAGTTGGTGTGCTGGGATGATTGCCACAACAAATGCAACAGGATTGTCAGAGCAACATAGACACGTTCCCATTTAATGTACACGCGATGATGATGATGAAAAAGTAAGCATTCAGTGAGCAAACTGGCTCAAAACTTCTGTAGTTATGATTTTGTTGTTATGAGTAATATACGGCAGAGGCATGCCCCAATACAGACACTGTATAGAGGCGTGAAGTTACTGGATATTAACTCTTAACAAAGCAGCTCAAAAGCTGTCTTTTTTATAAGCTCAATGTTTGAGTGTAAATTACATGTTGCGATTGATGATGATTATTTAAAGCTAACTGCTTCAAATCAACTTATAACTGAAAATCCACATGTCAAAAGAAGTGTAGAAGTTATCAAAAGAACAGAACAACGGGTAATAAGGTAGGAGAGGGGGAGGGGGAAAAAGAGAGATGAGGAGAGAGAGGGAGAGGCGGACAGATAAACAGACAGACAAGAGACATACAAACAGAAGAGAGAGAGTGAGAGAGGGAGAGAGAGAAGGAAAGAGAGGGAGAGGGAGAGGGAGAGAGAGTAGCCAGATGATAACAAGACAGATACAGAAGATAATCAGACAGAGAATGACATTCAGACAGAAAAGTAGAGACAGACACAGAGAGAATGACAGATAAATAGAAGGCAGAAAGAGAGAGAGAGAGAGAGAGAGAGAGAGAGAGAGAGAGAGAGAGAGAGAGAGAGAGAGAGAGAGAGAGAAAGAGAGAGAGAGAGGGAGGGAGAGAGAGAGAGAGAGAGAGAGAGAGAGAGAGAGAGAGAGAGAGAGAGAGAGAGAGAGAGATGATAATCAGACAGAGAATGATATTTGGACAGAAAAGGAGAAACAGAGAGAATGACAGACAAACAGAAGACAGAGAGAAAGTATGAAAGAGGGGGGAGAGTGAGAGTAGACAGATGACAACATGACAGAGACAGGCGATAATCGGACAGAGGATACACAGATTGAAAAAGATACACTGAGAAACATAGATTCACAGAGAGCTTGAAACCAAGAGACACACACACAAACGAATTTAACGGAAAATTTGACTGAACTAAACACAACTGAATGCATACATAACATGCATGAACAAATAAATCCTCAGCGCCTTCCTGTGCTGTAAAACAAACACACATAAAAGAAAATGCTGAAATGAGTCCTGTAACTTAATAAAATCATCCTTCAAACCAGGGTCTTGCACATCTGCCCAAACTGGCAAATAATATACAACAAAGCAGGCAATAACTGACTACCCACTACAACTAAATAACACTGATACACTCAAAATGTAATGTACATTCAGCCAAATAAAAAATAGCATATTTGGTGTACGGGGTACATGAAAGAGGGGAGGCACATAGTGATGAGAACTAAAAGTTGAAACACAACTAAAATCTGCGGAGGGACCTGCAGCAGACTGCTCAGGACCTTCAAATCCTGACTTCCTCTTTCTTTCCTTCTCTCACCTTTTATGTCTTCTACTTTTATCATTCCTTTCTGTATAGTGTGTGTGTGTGTGTGTGTGTTGATGGCCAGGGCACACAACAAGATTACAAGACAGAAAATCAATTGGGTAACCCGTTGAGGCCACTGAGACAGTTACATAAATAAACACATATAGTATTGTTTGGCGCTCACAGAAGGAGAAGAAGGAAGTAGAGACTAGAGGACGCACTAGACAACATAAAATTTGAGAGCTATAGTTACCGACCGGGATTCGAACCTGTCACCTCCAAATGACGACAGCGCCTCGCTGCAGGAACAAGTGTACTTTGACACATGACCAACTAGCTACATAGGAGTGAGACATGGCCCTTTACTTTTTAAAAAATTTACAATATGCCCAATGCACATACAAGTGTGTATGTATCTTGGCAGCCACCACAGGAAGCACAGATGTAAGAATGATGTCAGAAAAGTCTGTTTATTTTGCAGAATTCAGCAAGTGAAAATGGGGATCACTTCTGCTGGTAAGGAAGTGTGTGAACAGACATCTGTGAAGTCTGTATTGACCATTGTCCTGACATGAAGTCTGTATCCATCATTGCCCTGAATAAGAAAAGGTTGTCAGGTCTGCATACTGACAAGGTGGTGCCAGAAATAGATAATTATGCTGGAACAAGTGAGAGGTGAAGGTCAATTCTGCTGACTGTGTGTCAAAATACTTTCACAAAGTCTTATGTACTGAATATGAATACAATCAGAAGTGAATTCTGTTTGCCAAGGACTAAGTTTGTTGGAAGGTGTGTACAACGTGTCTGTGTCTATGTCTGTTCTCTCTCTCTCTCTCTCTCTCTCTCTCTCTCTCTCTCTCTCTCTCTCTCTCTCTCTCTCTGTCTCTCTCTCTCTCACACAGGAGCTGTACATACCTAACTATTTTCATTTTACATAACAAGCAAACCAGACAGCACTAACAGGCAACCACCCCCCATGCTGGTGGAAGTCCCTCCGCAGACATCTACCACCTAGGTAACAACGTAAGCTGACATTACCTGGCACCCAATTGGACCACCGTATTTCTAACGCATCTGCAGGTCATACGGGGGGTTATAAATATCAAGATATGTGATAGGAAAACACATACAGATACAATTCAAAACTAAATATTTCAACATCTCAAAGAAAATGTACCAGACTAATCAACGATGCAATACTGAAATATTAACACCATCTTCTTTATCATCAAGCATGTGCCATGGCGATAAGCGTAAGAAGTTATGGTTAGCCATCTCACCTGATCACCAAAGAGGTGGATCAGATCTGCATTCTTGTCCTGATAAAGCCACAAGCGATATAACACTACCCAGGTACTGTTTTTAATTGATTCAGAGCCAAACAAAAAGTTTGGACCAGACATGGTGTACAATCACACAAACAAGTATTATAATGTACATTTCTGTTCACTGAGCATTGAAATTGTGGAAGAGATGTGTCATGTTTTAGGTCAGGGAGAGGAATGATTACAAGACGGATAAGCAGTTAGAAAGAGGGGAGACAGAGGAAATTAATGAGAAAGGAAATTACAGAAAGACAGATAGGTAGGGAAGAAGAATGGGAATGTGTGTGTTAGAGCGAGAGAGAGAGAGGGGGGGGGGAGAGAGGGAGAGAGAGAGCAAGAGAGAGGAAAAAAGAGGGACAGGGTTAAGTAAGTAAGCAAAGGGCTAATGTATCTGCCTTAACACACACTGGCTTTATTGGTGTTAGACCCATACTTTTATAAACCAATCAAAACGTTATGTGGTCAAGTATCCAGCCGACCATCTTTCCTTCCCAAGATACTTCATGGTAAACATTTTAGGCTGGGTTGAACTGGGAGCCCAGACCAATTAAAACAATTTTTATCTGCCACAATGCACATCATACCTATGACCATAGGGCTGACAGGCAAACAGCTAGCCTCGACACTACTATGGCTCCTCCATGGGAGGGGGGAGGGAGAGGGGGGCGTCAGTAAGGAAAGTAACTAACACATCACTGTATCTAAAAAACCAAAGCCCTAAAAATTGTGGTTGCGTCATGAGAACAGGATACCCGATGAATAACAACTATTTGAAAGGGGAAACAAATAATCTGGCAGGAAACCACATCTTTATTCCATTCCAGACAGCAGTTAATGGGGGCCTACTCTTGATCTTAGCCTGCTGAGACTTGACTGTGTGGGTTAACTCTTAGAATACCAACATGCAAGTGCCACAGGGACACATTCATAAAGACAGAACCCCCAACAGGACACCTCAATCGCAAATCTGTTGGTTCATCGCATTATCAGGCGGTACTAGTGAACAGATTCAGCAGCAAATACAGAGTAGGTTTGGATCAAACAAACTTGGAAGACGAAAATGGAAAGCAGGGTGTGTGACAGTTATGGCGTAAACGTTGTTAATATGGTAGCAGACATGGGAGGGATAAGAAGTCGCTTAAGATTATTAATCATCCCATGGGATTTAATGAGTTAAAATATTATCATTAAAAAGAGTGTTATGATGTTATACAAGGTCTGGACAATAAGCAGACAAGCAGAAAAATATACAATGGTAGTAGAGATGTGGTTTCTGACGACCCCCCCCCAAAAAAAAAGAGCCAAGAAAACCTATTGAGACAGTCCTTTAAGATGAAGATGAATACCAAAACTGTTTTCCAGAAATTAAATTGTATACAGTCATGATTTCTGGGCATGAAATTAGAAGAAACAAACTTGGAAACTTAGTGACAACAGACAAACCTGATGAGAAAATGAGGAATTGAGACAAGAACACAGATGTGATCTGAGACTCTGATGATCGTGTAGGTTTATCTACATGGTACGTGATGATGGTGATCATGAAGTGTGTATGTGTGACTGCTAGTGTCTAGACTGAGGATAAATGTGGCTGGCCAGGCAGTTGCCACACTAGGATTTGTATTTCACTTCCGTTAGATATACAACTCTGACATTACCAGG
>JACEFZ010025586.1:0-20000 GCA_014155875.1 Cepaea nemoralis | reverse complement strand
GACACAAACAGGACGTTGCGGCGATTAGCCTTCATCAGCAAACAAACACATTCACAAACACAATATATAGTCAAGGAGATCTCCTGTGACAACATCAAAAGGTGACGACAGGACGAGAAGAACAAAAGGATGAAAAAATGAAAGCAATGAAGAGAAAAGTAGAATTGAAAAAAATGTTCATACTTACCCCACAGTTGCGATCTGTGAGTAACCGTGTTCCCATTAAATTGTTAAGATTATTTTCACCGTAACGTGTTCATATAATATTTATTGTCTACGTCAAATTTCTCTAATCAATTTACTAGTTTCATTTGTTTCTTGTAGATCTTTCTCATTCATTTTTCTGTCTGCACATTGTATTATGTCTGGAGTACATGAGATGATTACATTTGTAGTCCTCGTCATGATCACCTGACCACAAATTTGCGCCTCGACTGCCGATTGGGCTATAAATATATAGATCTAGCCCGATATTCTCAAGACATTTTAGGGCTTAGAATATGGTTTTTTACTTTACTTACTTCATCATGCCCGTAAATAGAATACTCACCTATTGTCATAGGTGCGTGGGTTCATACCTGTCTCATTGAGGCTGACATATTCCAATCATTCCACGACAGCATGGTCAAAAATATGTCACAATAATTAAATCATTCATTCAGTAGCATGTCCTTAGCAGTCGTGCCCATAACAACCTTCCGGAAAACTTCTCGGTTATAAGCAAGATGTCCCGCATCCGAAACACTCATCTGGATATCATCTGCCACATCCTGCACCCGTCTTCTTGATGGCCTTTCTCTTCCTCTCTTCCCTGGCATATACCCCTCCGTTATTGTTCACTCCAAACTTTCGTGATGTTTCAAGTGACCAAAATATTTCAATTTTCTTTGTTTTATCGTTCTTAGCACCCAACCTTCTTCAATATTCAGCTCTTTTCGTATAGATAAATTTGTTCTTTTCTTTATCCAAGATATTCTTAGAACCTGTCTATAACATTTATATTCAAAGGCATTTATGCGCTGTTCGGCTTGTTTAGTAAGTCACCAGGTCTCACAGGCATATGTTGTACCGGGGAACAGCGACCTGTTGCTCATGTGTTTGAAGGCAATGACATACGAAGGGGCTCCTAATCAATCAATCAATCAATCAATCAATCAATCAATCAGGTGCCGTCTCCACAACGAAAGTTGGCTGCAATGGATCTCCAACACTGTCTGTCTCTCGCCCTGACTGTATCTTCTGGCAATCTGATATTCGTCCATCTCTTGATGCTAACTTCCCACGTGTATCGTTGTCTACTTCTTGCTCGCTTGCCCTCAACCTTGCACTCCGGTATGGTTTTTATAAGAGTATCATGTCTTTTAACATGGCCGAAATATTTCTGTTGACTCTTCTGTATTTCTTTCATCATATCTCTCTCTCTCTCTCTCTCTCTCTCTCTCTCTCTCTCTCTCTCTCTCTCTCTCTCTCTCTCTCTCCTCTCTCTCTCTCTCTCTCTCTCTCTCTCTCTCTTCATACCCAGTTTTTCTAGAACCTCTGCATTTGATTATTTTTGTTTCCAATAAATACGACATAAAAACCGTAAAAGTTTGATCTAAATTACAATAACCGTGTTACAGTCTTGTAACCTGTCTATATTATTATTAAGGATGTTAAGAATGTTTATCACGTGACATCAAGATGCATATAAAACGGCGACTCATAATGACAGTTTAAAGATAGCCGCCTCACTTTTGACATGCACCAAACAAGAACCTCGTTCTGTTATCCGATGTTTGATCAGTGACCTTCACTTTCAGTGTGAATCACATCCGTCGTATTCGTCAGTGATTTCCACCTGCGTGGACAACTCAAAGTTTCATTGAGAGGAACAAGTTGTTTTTTTTTTTTCGGTCCGATGAAGAGGTACAGCAGGTAGTGGTTACCCACGCGACCAAGGGCATTTTTATTCTCCAGGAATTCAAATACTTTATCGGCGCTGGAGGAAGTGCATTGAACGCAGTGGTGACTGCAATAAAAACATGATACACTTGTTCTTTACTAATTCAGAATATATTCACACACACAAAAAGAAAACGCACAGCTTCCTCGTATTAAATATCTATTAGGAAATGTTAGAAAGTAAAAGAGCCGAGTTTAATAATGACCAGACATTCATCGAATGTCGACTGGTCAATATATGGACTAGCACCATATACCCACTGTGTCTCAGTTCGATTCGTGTATTGTCATAATAGAAAGTTTAGGTACGTTAAACCTTTCGATCACGCTAACCCCAGCATGCGTAGTTCATTTTACACCCGCATTTGTACATTTTGTTTTGTTACACAACACAGTAAGGTTTTGTAGGCCACGCATATCATTTATGTGTCATGAATTGTTAATATTTTCACATTTGTTCCGTTCCGTGTCTAAATCGTAGCCACTCCCCCCCCCCCCCCTTTCCCTACCACCACCACCACCACAAAAAGAAAATGAAATCCTCTCTTGTATAGATTTATAGAGGTTTGCACTGACATTCATAAAGATTCCTTTCCCAGAGGATGATGAATGTAAGGATTTCACACACAGAAGTCTAAAAAAAATAATGTTGCACGATTTGTTGCCTGGCATATTTCGCTGGAATATTTTTGCATATTTGGCAATACATGTGACTATATTTTTTCATTCTTTCAGCCAAATATATTTTGAACATGTTATGAGAAGAAATGATTTGGAGACATTGGTGACAACTGGCAAGATCGAAGGGAATAGACCAAGGGAAAGACCGAGAAGTAAATACCTGGATGGCTTGGCCACTTGGCATGATCAAGACAGAAATACGGAGCTGATCCACGACTCTGGTGATAGAGTGAGATGGCGAAACATGACCGCCCACGCTTATCGGCTTGGCACATGATGGATGGATGTATATTTCGCGGCATCTCGTCAGGTGCATACTGCAAAAGCATATATCATATGATGTGAATAAATGAATTCTTCTTCTTTCGTTCGCCTGAAATATGTTTATCACTGCAATGTTGTCTCTTGTATGAATCTAACAGTCTTTTTTAGTTCACTCAGCGGTCCATAGAGTTTATCTTCCACTGTTGTCTCTCTAGGCCAGAAGGTTCGCCTGGATATGTTGTAGTTTGGGCAATCCTGGAGTATGTGCTCTGCTGTCTGCGACACCAAACCACATGTGCACATGGCTGAGTCACCAATCTTGAATTGTGTATACAAGTGGTTGCGTAATCTATTGTATCCTGTTCTGAGGAGCAGAAGAATGACCTGTTCTGATCTGTCCATAACGTGGTAGTCGTCTTGAGTAAGGTTTGGTGGCTTTCTGATTGATTTGATCATTCTTTTGTTTTGGTGGTATGTAATGGGCACATCAGGTTGTTCCTCTTTTGCTCCTTCCTTAGCCAATCGATCAACTCTGTCGTTTCCGGGGACTCCACAGTGGGATGGTATCCATTGTATGGTGACCTTACGCTGACTGCTAAGTTCTGAAAGTAGTGCCCTTAGAACTGGCAATTTCCCAGACAGGAGCGCCTCTATTACGGATTTTGTATCTGTCGATATCACCACAGGTTGTGTACCATGGTGGGTATTTTGTAATTTCTCTATTGCTATCTTGATTGCGTCAATTTCAGCATCATAGTTATGAATAATACGTTAGCTGAAACACTTGAAACAAAACACATCTGAAGAAAACAAATGAATTGTAGAGATTATAACAAGAATCGCCATTACAAATGTAATCTTAATTGATTAAACCAATAGAGAGGTAATTTGCAATTTAACACCAATTCTTTCTGTTTGCATAAAACCGACTAAAATAATCGCTTAATTGTTAACGCCTCATAATATTTGAGCAATCGCTTATTTTCGTCGAATACAGTATACCAAATTATTTTTTTCTTTCTTAATATTTTGTCCATAGTTTATGAGGCCGGCTCCGTGGGCGAGGAGTTAGCAGCTTTCTCCGCTAACCCCGAATACTCTCGTCACGTGACGCGACGAGAATTAGCAGTGGTTCGAATCGCAAAAGTGACTTATGAGAGTATGGAGCCGGTCGCTCAGAAAGTCGTGGCGTGCTGATGAGCGTAATCTAGCCTAGGAATCAACATACAGCTGAAAGATGCTGGTGTTGACCGCAATATCCTGAAACAGGATGGAAACGCGGGGAAAAAAAATAGTTTATGAGATTTTGAGAAATCAACGAGGAGGACGTTTTAGAAAGGGTTCTTTTCAAGAGTGAAATTATCGAGGGGATAAAAATGCTCCAGGTTGGAACAATACGTGTGACTATATCTTTTCATTATTTCAGCCAAAGTGTTGTGCATTTATTAATTCCACATAATAAATGACTCTGCAGTGTGCACCTGACGAGATACAGCAAAATATGTCAGGCAATAAATCATGCAATATATAGTTTGTGGCGTCTGTGTTAAATTCACTAAGGACATACATTGTTTTGAGTGTAAAGATCTTGGATATCAGAGCTGACACTAGAATGCCGGAGAATAGGACACATCAGTCAACTAGTTCAGTTCCTTGAGATAGTCATGTCTTACAAAATGACAGTCAATTTTCATCTTCTTTCGTTCGCTTGAAATGTGTCTAGATCTGCAATGGTGTCGCTTGTGTGAACTTCAATGTCTATTTTTATTCACTTAGTGGTCAACAGAGTGTATCTTATTTTTTTTCTTCTTTTGTTTTGCTCTCACTGGCTGTGAACTCAAGTGTAGTCCATTCACACTACTTCTAGTAAGACTGAACTGCATTTTGACTGCGGATTAATTAGCTCTCCTTATTGCCAGTGTAATAAGGCGAGACGGACATATAATCAGATTGCTACTGGAACTATTAGTGTTGAACTCTTCGCTGGTTGCTGAGGATGGGGACGGAGCGCTTATGGGAATGTCCCGAATGCTGTGATGTCGGTTCCTAGATCAATCAATCAATCAATCAATCAATTACCAGTGTCTCTCCCTTCTAGACGTGCCCACTGCGAACTCAGAGGTATTTGTAAAGTACTTCCACAAGTCAAAGCCGAGAAGTCGGTATTTCAGTCCAACTGACCGGTGTATGTGTTAAACCCCTTACCTCAACATCAACACACCGGACGTTTAAAAACGTGCGCTATTATCTATTTAGCCATGCTGACCACAGAGTGTATCTAGTGATGTTAATGACAATCATATCTTGCGGGTCTTATCGATTGTTGAAAAACTGATGGCAGATTCTGAGCTGGTGCTTTCGTAGCCATTAGCGCAACGGCTTTAAAGCTTGTCTGCCATCATGGTGGTCACGCATTCGAGTCTCTAGAGATGCGGAATAGTAAACATTGGCCTGGCCTCCCGGAGTGTCATCAAAATAGGTACCAGGAATGTCCCGGGAAATATATGTGACCGATGTGATACTTACCACATCTAGTACCTATTGGTCTATACAAAATTAGGGGCAAGTGAAGTATCAATGAAATAGTGAATGAGAGCAGAGAAAGGAGGACAGAATGTAGACGGGCCTGCGTGCCCAATTCTTAACCCTTCGAAAATAAAGCTTGTTCGTTCGTTCGTTCGTTGGATCTCTGAATGCGTGTAAAATGGTGCCATGCTTTTTAATTTTAATTTACTGTCTTCCACACATCTTTGCTTTATTGACTATACAAAGGCTTTTGATAGAGTTAGACATGTCAACATGGTGGATATGCTTGCAGATCTACAAATTGATGGGAAAGACATTAGACTCATAAAAAACATATATTGGAAACAACAAGCTGCCATAAGGATTGATAATGAAGTGGGACAATGTCAACCTATTAAGAGAGGTGTCAGGCAGGGATGTGTAATGTCTCCAGATCTTTTTTCCCTATACAGTGAAAATATTTTCAGGAATGTAGAAGATATAAATGGAATCAGCATTGGAGGACGAAACATCTATAACATTAGATATGCAGATGATACAGTATTGATTGCAGACAATGCACAGGATCTACAACAATTGGTAGACGCGGTTGTTGTACACAGTGAGCAGCTGGGGTTGGAATTAAATTGTAAGAAGACACAGGTTATGGTCGTCACTAGGAAGAACGAAGTACCACAATGTAATATACAAGTAAATAGGAATATTCTTCAGCAAGTGAAAAAGATCAACAATAGATCAGATATTTATCTTACGACAAATAGCCGAGAAACATTGGGAATATAAAAGAGATCTCCATAACATTTTTGTGGATTTTAAAAAGGCTTATGATAGTGTCCATAGGAATAGTCTATGGAATGCTATGCAGGAATTTGGAATACCAAGGAAGTTAATCAACATGACCAGACTATGCATGGAAGATACTTATAATATAGTAACATATAAAGGCAGGAAATCAGACCCCTTCCAAATAACATCTGGCTTGAAACAGGGTGATGCACTATCGCCGCTACTCTTCAATCTGGCTCCAGAGAAAGTTGTAAGGAAGGTAAAGGAGGAATGTGATATTGGAGGAACATCAAAGCTGCTTGGTTATGCAGATGATATAGATATTATAGGGCAAAGTGAACAAAAGACATTGGAAATATTGACTCACTTAAAGGAAAAAGCCCAACAGATGGGGCTGGTTATCAACCAAGATAAGACAGAATATATGGTAATTTCAAGAGACGGAATGGCTAAAAACTCTGGCCACATACAAATAGATAATATGACCATTAAAAGAACGGAAACATACAAATACCTGGGTACAATCTTCAACTGCTCCAACATCATAAGGGAAGAAATACAAACTAGAATCAACTCTGGAAATAAGGTATACTATGTACTATAACATCTACTAACATCAAAGGCGCTATCTCGTAACACCAAAATCACAATATACAAAACACTGATCAGACCAGTTGTGCTGTATGGCTCTGAAACCTGGAGTACAACGAAAAGAGACGAAGCCTTGTTACAAACCTTTGAGAACAAAATTTTAAGACGCATCTTTGGACCCATTAGGGATACACATAGTGGAGAGTGGAAAAGAAGAAGTAACAAAGACATTTATGATCTGTTTAAGTCCCCGCTAATCACTGGTATCATGAAGGCTAATAAACTACAATGGCTGGGGCATATAGAAAGAATGGAAGATAATAGGGAAACAAAACTCGCTTACACTCAGGAAATAAATGACCGCAGACCCCGAGGTAGACCAAGAAGGCGGTGGAGAGATAATACATGTACAGACCTACAAGCACTTGGAATCAACGACTGGCAAGAGAAGGTCCACCAGAGAGACGAATGGAGACGGATTGTATTTGCAGCAAAGAACCTCAATGGCTCGGAACGCTGAAGAAGAGGAAGAAGAAGTGATTCGGTACAATTATCTTGGAACAGTCATACCGTCTGATGGGAGATGCCTTGAAGAGATTAGAACAAGAATCGCCATGGCGAAAGTAGCCTTTAGCAAGATGAAAAACATTCTGACCAATAAAAAGATGTAAATTGAAACGAGAAAAAGAGTGTTGAAGGGATACATAGAGCCCAGTGAAACTTGGATAATGTGCAGACAAGCTGAAAAACATCTGATGGCTGCAGAAATGTGGTTTCTGAGGAAAATGCAAAGAATACCATGGACAGACAGAAAAACCAATGACCAAGTACTACAGCAGACAAATGAAAATCGTAAATTTATTAGAGAAATTAGACGTAGACAGTCAAAAATTTTTGGACATGTTATGAGAAGAAATGGATTGGAGAACTTAGTGACAACTGGCAAGATCGAAGGGAACAGACCAAGAGGCAGACCGAGAGGAAAATGCCTGGATGGCTTGGACACATTGCATGGACGAGACAGGAACACTGAGCTGATCCACGACTCTGGTGATCGAGTAAAATGGCGAGTCATGACCGCCCACGCTTTCCGGCATGGCACATGATTGATTGATTGGTCTTCCATCTTGCAAAAGGTTACCTCCACAAGGAGTATTTCTTCAGATGTTACCGCTGTTACAAAATGCTTATGCCAGTTCACCTTTTTAAGAATGTTCCCATTTACATGGATGCTACATTGTTGTATGTCTGTCTTCTTGGTGGTTACCATAACTTCTGATTTCTTTGCCTAGTTCTAAGCCTAGTTGTTCACTGTGTATAACAATCGCATCCACTGGCTGATAGAATCTGTTGCGCTGTCTGCAATCAATGCGTTATCGTTTGCAGACCATATTTAATTGATCTTACTATTCTTACATCCCTCGTTGGTAAGTCTCTAATATCTATTGAATATTTCATAATACTATCACTGTCATAAACACAGTGACTACTGCCTATAGTAAGTACATTGCGGTGCAGGTACACAGTGGGTTTTGAGCCTGAGGAATTACGGCCACGTGCTAGTGTAGTCACGGAGGGGAACTGTGCAAGTTAAGGTATTCTTTATTTTGCCCCCCCCCCCCCCTCAAAAGAGAAACAAATTGAAAACATACAGAGGATTGGAACCCGGGGCTCCCGAATATGAGCCCGGGTTGTTTCTATTCGACCAGACTCTTTTCTAATATTTTTTCCCGCATATCCTTTACAGGACATCTGTCAACATCAGCATCTTTCAGTTTATTGTTGATTTCTTTCTAAGATTACGCTCAGTAGTTTGCCATTGCTTTCTGAGCGAGCGGCTCACATACCCCGTAAGTTACCAACGCGTCGAGAACCCCTACCAATTCTTGCGCAGGTTACGTCTTTTCTAATATACTTTCACTATTTAGGGAAAACAGAATAGGCGACAGTACACATCTCTGTACCACTCTTCTGTTATGCATGTATCTGTTTGTCGCTGTAGCGCCTTATTTGTGGGTGGGGTTTTTGTGGATGTGTACTGGTGAGTGAGAGGAAGTGTTTAAAGGGATGTAAAGAGATAGCTGATTAAAGGAAGGATTTGTCAAATGAAGATATACAAATAAAACCTAGAACATTTCAGGTACTTAGAGAGATATCAATGTCCCCGAAAAGACGAACATATGAACAAGCGTAAGAACGTTGTTTTAAATGGATTAAGAAATGGGACTGCGTGGTCTCGAGGTATGGTGTCCGCCTCTAGTGCTGGAGGTCCCGGGTTCATTCCCCGGTGAGGACCGGGATTTTTTTCACGTGGACTTCTAGTAATAAAATTTCCCCTGGTCTCTGGGTAGTGAGATCGGACGCCCGTGTGTATTGTTGTGCACGTAAAAAATCCCTTGGCAGTTGGAAATCGAAAAAAGAGTAGCCTAACGGCGCTGCCCGGGCAAAATTTCGAGTTAAAAATCTACCCAAAGTATTTCAGGATCCTCGCCGGTGCTACGGAGTTCGTGCATTGAGCTGAGTTTCTCCAGACTCATGTTTGAGTTAGGAGGAGAACGGAGCACTTATGGGTTACACCCGTGCGCCGTGATGTTGATCCATCGACTAAACTAAACTAACTAAACTAGAAATAGGACACAGGCCACTTACATTCCCCTGTTTGCTGTAATAATACAAACGAGTTGACTAAGTATGGAAAATGCTTGCTTGCTTGTGTTCGCTGGTTGTGAACTCCAGTGCGAAGTCCTGTATGCCGGATGAAGACATTCTGTCGTACAACATCAGTGTGATATCATACCGGACCTGAGGTTTGCGTGAGCATCCGTGGTGCCATGTCTGGCTTATTGGTGTGCAGACTGGTGGTTCCACTCCGTGCAGGCAGATACTCTCCGACTTCGGAAGAATCAGTGATCCTATTACGTTAGCCAGGACCTCGAAGGGACCTGTTGCCCAGGACGCACAACTAGGACGTGTTAGTAGATCTTAGCAAGTATAGAACCTGGCCCTGGTGCCTTGGAAACATCTCTGCGTTCCAGTATGGTGCTGAGTGGTCTCGAGGTATGGTGTCCGCCTCGAGTGCTGGAGGTCCCGGGTTCATTCCCCGGTGTGGACCGGGATTTATTTTTAATAAAATCCACCTGGGTTTCCAGTAATAAAATTTCCCCTGGTCTCTGGGTAGTGAGATCGGACGCCCGTGTGTATTGTTGCGCACGTAAAAAATCCCTTGGCAGTTGGAAATCGAAAAAGAGTAGCCTAACTTCGCTGCCCAGGCAAAATTTCGAGTTAAAAATCTACCCAAAGTATTTCAGGATCCTCGCCAATGCAACGGAGTTCGTGCATTGAGCTGAGTTTCTCCAGACTCAGGTTTGAGTTAGGAGGAAAACGGAGCACTTATGGGTTAAACCGTGTGCCGTGATGTTGATCCAACGACTAAACTAAACTAAACTAAACCAGTATGGGAAATAATAAGGGTGTTTCAGTTTCCAGATAACATTTACGATGTGAAGTGACAAACTTCGTTCATTCCCGCCCTGCCCTTTCCCGCACTATAACAAATCTATTTTTTATTTTGTCTGATCAGTTATTAGTCGGTGGAACGCCGAGAAGACTCAGTTTTCAAATCTGTCTATAACAAACACAATTTGACAATGAACAAGAAATCAAACACATTTCGAGATGGACATTAAAACTTTAATGACAAGGAGAAAAAAGCAATCTTTTAAACATCAGACGAATAAATTATTTAAAACATCCAAGCACCATCGTTAAGCTGTCAGAAAATTATGAAGACATCCAACGCAAAACATCAAACAAGAGTAGGCATCAGGTGCGGCGTTTCAAATTAATGAAACGTCTTTGAAATCCCCGGGAGTGAAGTTCATTTCATGAGTTTAGGAGAAGCTGGTGGTTAGTCTCAAAGACACAGAAATAAACATTAACTAAGTGTCTTGAGGGAGCCAAGGTGGTTCAGTGGTTAGGGCACTAACCTGCAGGCCCAGTTGTCTGTTGTGGTCATTTGTTCAAATCCGCATCCAAGATGATTTTTTTTTAAATATTGAGATGTGTTCCCAGGTCGATCCAGCCAATGATAAGTACCAGGACGTGTGTGTTGAGGTAAAGAAGGTCGGCTTGAAGTTGACCACAACAATCATTAACAGACAGTTTTGTCGAAGATATACGGGGCTATAACCATATATTCATCAAGCTTCAGTGTATGTAAGAGGCCCTTTACTTATTACATTCCGTACTAACTACACACTAGGCATCAAGGCGGGGAAAATGGTTGAGTTGAGCTGGGTTGAGTTTGGTTGAGTTTAGTTGGGTTCAGTTGAGTTGGGTTGGATTGAGTTGATTTTGGTTGAGTTGGGTTGAATTGGGTTGAGTTGGATTGAGTTGAGTTGAATTGGGTTGAGTTGACATGTGATGGATTTGGTTGAGTATAGTTGGGTTGACTTGGATTGAGTTGGGCTGAGCCGAGTTAAGTTGAATCGAGATGATTTGGGTTGAGTTGAGTTAAGATGAGTTGACTTGAGTTGACTTGAGTTGAGTTGTGTTGACATGAGTTGAGTCAAGAACCGGCATCACAGCACACGGGACACTCCCACATGTGCTCCGTCCTCATCTACAACAGCCAGCGAAGAGTCCCAATACTAGTGGTGCCACTAACAGTCTGATTATGTGTCCGTCTGACATGTATTATGGTTCCGAGTGTCGGTCAGACCCTCTGGCCACTCCGTGCAGCATCATTCTCTCCAAATCGTGATGATCTGTCTGTTTTTCTGCACTATACATACAATTCAAAATAGCCCCGACCACATCTGCCTTATCATGCACAAATACCTCACCATATGCTCTCTCTCTCTCTCTCTCTCTCTCATCTCTCTCTCTCTCTCTCTCTCTCTATCACTATATCTATCTCTATATGTACATCTATCTCTCTATCTAGCTATCTCTCTCTCTCTCTCTTTCTCTCTCTCTCTATATATATATATATGTCTCTCTCTGTCTCTGTCTGTCTGTCTCTCTCTCTATATATATATCCTTATATATATCTCTATATGTATATCTATCTCTCTATCTAGCTATCTATCTCTCTCTCTCTCTCTATATATATATATATATATATATATATATATATATATGTCTCTCTCTGTCTGTCTGTCTGTCTCTCTCTCTCTCTCTCTCTCTCTCTCTCTCTCTCTCTCTCTCTCTCTCTCTCTCTCTCTCTCTCTCTCTCTCTCTCTCTCTCGTGTGTTATTTTACTGACTATATTTTCAATACGATTCAAGATGTGCTATATAGTGTTTTTACTTTCCTTACCAAAGACCAAGTACACTCCAGGCATGGAACAAGACACTGTTTACTTTCCTTATCATACACCAAGCCGGTTGGCTGGCGAAGCGGTTACGGAGGCAGTTCGTAATCCCGCATACCGCTTTCGAAACACAGCTGTCGGCGATTTGGCAGCAGACCGCCTTGCGTTGGTCTTTTATGAAAATGGTATGAATGCCGGTCGTTCAGAAAGCAATTTCAAAGTACTGAACGTAAACTTGCACAGGAATCACGAACAGACAAAACATGCTAGGGTTGACTGCTACGTCCTGTAAAGGATATGCAACTAACTTTAACTTATCCGCCACTGAGGCAGTCTCTGTGGCGAAGTGGTTACGCTGTCTGTCTCGCGCTCCGGAGGAGGTGGGCTCATGAGTGCAGTTTTCTCAGAGACTCCTGAGGGGTCATCGCTGGAGCTACGGTTCGTGCTTTTTGCGACGCTACGGCCTGCTTCCAAATCTCCTGTAGCATATTTAGAGCGAGGTATGTGGGATTGCGAGTCGCGTTCGCTACCTGTGGACGGAGACCGAGCCATATGGGATATAACCCGGTGCAATAACGCCGATTCTCTTGCCTTTTAAAACCGCTTTTAGGTCAGCATGGCCGAATGAATAAACATCCTGTGTGCTGATGCCGAGGTAAGGGGTTCAACCCCTGAACCGGACAGTCGGACTAACATGTTCACCTTCGTCCTTGACTTGAGGATATAAATTACAAGTACCTCTGAAATCGGAGTGGGTTCGCCTGATGGCGAGGGACACTTAATATGGAAAGCTAATCCACACGCACAATTCTGTCTAGCACTATCCGAAGGTGTGTACGGACTACGCTCGAGTTCAAAACGGGCAAGCGTTTTTTTCCTCAACTGGGACACCGACCCTCAAGTAACTCACTTCGTCTTCCCAGGCAGTTCCGTCGATGTCCTCGCCATATTAATTATTTATGCCGACAGACAGATAGATATACAGACAGACAAATAGGAGAGTAAGTACAAAATTAAGTAGTGAACCGTTGAACAGACAGTTAAAAAGTTGAACAGGTATGCTGGTATCCAATCTAAACAGACCTGTTGTTCCGTATAAAACCACGAGATATTTAACCTTGCTAAAGATGTACTGGCAGTACACGCTAGAGATATCTTGATAACTGCAGCCAAAGGTTTCATTCCGACCAAGAAAAAGCAACTTAAGCCATGGATTGCATCAGACACGTTAGAATTAATAAAACAACGAAGGGAACTGAAACAGAAAGGAGGTGAATCCGACAACAGCAGGATGAAGTATAAATATTTAACTCGAGAAATAAGAAAGAACACAAGAAAGGACAAAAATCAATATATACAAGATTGTTTACCAGAATAGAGGAATTTCATAAGACTGGAAGAGATTACGAAATGTTCACCGGAATGAAGTTATTGACAAGACATGTTCAACCTCAACTGAATGTTATCTGTGACAAGATGGGAAATACCTTAACAGAATCTAGACAAATTTTAGATAGATGGCAGGAGTACTGCAGTGGAATGTATGATATGGGTGACAGTGAGGATATGAATGAGATACATGAGCCAATGACAGCAAAGACAGAACCTAAACCTTCATTAGGTGAAATTGCATGGGCAATAAAGAACCTGAAGAATGTGATGAGATACCAGCTGAACTAATTAAACCGGGAGGAGAAGAAAGCATACAAATCTATCACGCATTATGTAAAAAGATATGGAAATATGGAATATGGCCAACAGATTGGAAGAGAACTATCTTCATTCCAATACCAAAAAAGGGCAACCTGAAAATGTGCATCAACTGAACTGTTTCCTGATCAGTCATGCAAGTAAAATTCTACTAACAATCATAATGGAAAGACTTTGTATGGAAATGGAAGAAGAAATTATATGCGTCAATATGCTTTTAATAATAGAGAAGTGCAGAGAATTTAATGTAAATCTATTCTCATGTTTTGTGGATTATTCAAAGGCATTTGACTGTGTACAACACTTTGGGAAATCATAAGGAATATGGGCTTTCCACCACATGTAATACAACTCACAAGAATGCTCTATCTAGACCAACAACAAGCGGTTAGAATAGATGGCGAGACATCAGATTGGTTTGAAATCAAGCAAGGAGTCCGTGAGGGATGTATGCTGTTCCCTATTTGTTTAACCTGTAAGCCAAAAATATAATGAGAAATGTAAGAGATGATATAAACAGGGAGCTACATGATGCCCTAAATATCAGTGACATACCAGAGATTCGATATGCTGATGATAGAGTATTGCTATCCACAACACAGGATGGTATAGAAAACCTAATAGTCTCAACCCAATTGAATAGTGAAAATCACAACTTATATCTTAACATAGCAAAAACAAAGATAATGCATACAGATAAAACTACCATGGAGAAAGAATAATATGTTAATGAGGTAAAATTGGAAGTGGTGGACAATTTTGAATACCTTGGGTCATTGATTACCAACAACGGTGACACAATGAAAGAAATTAAACAACGACTATCAATTGCTCTTCGAAGACTAAAACAACTGAATAAATTATGGAATGGGACAGACAGAACTACAAAAATTAAATTTTTAAGAGCATGCATCTTTCCCATTGCAACATACGCCTGTGAAACCTGGGCACTTACTAAACGAGCTGAACAGCGCATAAATGCCTTTGAATATAAATGTTATAGACGAGTTATAAGAATATCTTGGATAAAGAAAAGAACAAATGCATCCATACTTCAAGAGCTGAATATTGAAGAAGATTGGCTATTAAAGGCGGTAAAACAAAGAAAATTGAACTATTTTGGTCACTTGAAACGTCACGAAAGTTTGGAGAGAACAATAGTGGAGGAGTATACGCCCGGGAAGAGAGGAAAAGGAAGGCCAAAGAGAAGATGGGTGCAGGATGTGGCGGGTGATCTCCAGATGGGTGTATCGGACGCGGGACATCTTGCTTATGATCGAGAGGTTTTCTGGAAGGTTGTTATGGAAGCGAAGTTCTGCAAAGGACATGCTACTGAATGAATGAAAGATATCCCGTTGAACAAACATCTGTGATTGTGGTCACTAACCGTCACAAGTTGGAGAACCGCTGCGTTGGATCTAGGACATGTATCCATTGAGGAAATGCTTGGTTTAACCGAGTAAATCTGTTACTGGGAGTCACATATCACACAACATGCAAGACCCTTTTCCCACATTTCTTGTAAATCCGATCGTATTTCCGGCGCCCATATTCGAAACGCTTGGGCCCATTAGTTCTGTCAAGGTATTCTAATGAAAATGGGTAGGCGTTAACACGCAATGGCATTTTAGCTCTCCTCAGGTATGATTCATTCAAGAGTTTTCTCCGGAACTTTCGGTACATATGTAGATGTACTTATAGAGAGTTCGGGTTTATTCTATTGAGACATTCTTGGATTATGGTAGTGAATTATGTTATTGTCCAAACGACTTTCGGTGGTTGATCTAGTCAGTAGCGTGCCAACCTCCTCCTCCTCCTCCTCCTCCTCCTCCTCCTCCTCCTTCCTTCTTCTTCTTCTTCTTCTTCTTCTTTATCTTCTTCTTCTTCTTCTTCTTCTTCTTCTTCTTCTTCTTCTTCTTCTTCTTCTTCTTCTTCTTCTTCTTCTTCTTCTTCTTCTTGTTATTATTATTATCATGAAACTGTCATATACTGTCACTATAGTACCTTGAGGTGTATGGCAGGAGGGGGGGGGTGTCTTGAGCCTGGGGAATTAAGGCCGCCTGGCTAGGGCTGTCACTGCGAACTGTGAAGGTTAGAGGTTTATGTTTTCCCCGACAGAAAAAAACACCACACCTTACCGAGGATTCGAACCCGGGTCTCCCGAAGGAGAATCCGGCATTCTAGCTACTCGGCTCCTCCTCCTCCTCCTCCTCTTCCTCCTCCTCCTCCTGCTCCTCATCATCATCATCATCATCATCATCATCATCACCATCAACATCATCATCTGTTTCTTCTTGTATTGCTGCTAAATCTTAGTTTCCGTCTTCTGCTCCTTAGTCGACTTATAATAATAATAATAATAATAATAATAATAATAATAATAATAATAATAATTATTATTATTATTATTATTATTATTATTATTATTATCTTCTGTGTATTATTATTATTACTTTGATTACTCTTGGTCAGAATGGCTTAAATGGTGGAATACCAATCTCGAAAGTAAGGGACGGTCAATCTGCTACCCAGTTATAGCATCACAATGACCATATGTCAGAGATCAAACAACACATCTCAGCTTGCACACCCGTGTTAGCATCAGCATGACCACATGTCAAAGATCAAACAACACATCTGAGCTTGCACACCCGTGTTATCATCAGCATGACCATATGTCAGAGATCAAACAACACATCTGAGCTTGCACACCCGTGTTATCATCAGCATGACCATATGTCAGAGATCAAACAACACATCTTCATATGCCCGAGAATACATCTGAGCGTGCACAAAGCATTGCGACCTCAGGAAGGCAAGCTTCCTTTAGTTCCCGATCATCAGCTGTGCCAATGTAAAGATCTTGTCAGCTATTGGAACATAGATCCCTAACTATTTCATGCCAGCCCTCCTGTTCGTTGCTATCATGTGTAGTTCCTTACACGTTTTCTGCTCCAGTGTCGCTTAAAGGAATGACACAATAGTAACACCGTAACCTGTCAAGCGTGTCGTAAGAGAACTAGTGTGGAGAAATGGCATGAGGTTGGTTACTCCTTCCTGGTGGAAAAAATCTGCAGCAAATTTTAGCTCCAACTGTCCAACCTCTCATAGATGTGGGTGGGCCCCAGAGACTTGTAATTACGTAGAACATAATGCAGTCAAGAAGATATGAACCACGACAACGAGATATAATTGTGAAAACGATTCCCCCATTATGACCATAAGTCCTGAGAAATGGCGTATTTAGATGGTCTATGGTCTATTTAGATCTCGGCCCTTGGTTAGTTGTCGCGCTTCCAACTTCACGGCAAATGGTCGTCCCATTATGTTCTGTTCCTGTACCAGTGAAGATAGCACAAAATGCTCCTTACTGCCTTATGTGAAAAGTGAAAAGACAGGGGTCTCGACAAACCAAAAGCCCGCATAGGTACAATATGAATAATACAGCTGCCAGAATGCCAACACAGAATTCCACCACGAAAAATACAGTTCATCGTCGATAGAAGTGGCAGTCACTAGAAAACCTCATTGCTGTTTTGAAACAACACAACTGCTGAAATTGCCCAATTTCATCATCTTAGCCCATCAAGCATAATTTCTCTCGGTCTTCCTCTTCTATCTCTGATCTTTTCGGTCTCCACGATGTTCTCCAATGCCTCTCTTCTTATTATATAACCAAAGTGCATTGCGCCTTTCTTTTGGTTGTGTATGATGTTCAATTTTAATTTGCTTCTTTCAGACAAGCGTTGTTAATTGTTGTTCCCGACCAAGGTATTCGCAACATTCGTCCTGATCTTTCTAATGCGTTCGCTCTCACTTGCCAGCATTCACTATCATAGAGTAAAACAGGTTCGACATAGCATTTCATTCTCACTCTCTCTCCCTCTCTCTCTCTCTCCTCTCTCTCTCTCTCTCTCTCTCTCTCTCTCACCTCTCCACCTCTCTCTCCCTCCTCTCTAACTCTCTCCCTCTCCTTTCTCTCCTTCTCTCTCCTCATCTCTCCTCTCTTCCTCTCTCTACCGCATTCTTCTTCTTTCTCGCACTCACTGTCTCTGAATTTCCCGCCCTCTACTTTCTCTCTCATTCACTCTCTCTATCTCGCTTCCTCTTTCTCCCCTTTCTCAACACTCCCTCAACCCTCTCCCTCCCCTCTCTCTCAACATTGTCTCCCTCTCTCTCTCCTACTCTTTCTCTTACCCCCTCTCTCTCCTCTCTATCCTATCTCTCCTATCTGTCTTCTCTCTCTTTCTTTACCTCTCTCCCCCTCCCTCTCTTTCTCTCTCTCTCTCTCTCTCTCTCTCTCTCTCTCTCTCTCTCTCTCTCTCTCTCCTCTCTCTCTCTCTGACATTCAATTAAAGCGATTTATTACCTAAGATTCTTGTCATCATTTGAAACTTTTGCTTGCCCTATCCATCTCTATCTCACGCAATAAAGCGACCTGTTATTACTTAAGAGTGCATGCATGTGGTTGCTATAGACAAGCTCTGAACCTGGTAAAGTTCAATACTCCTTTTGCGGCCATCTTTCCATTACCCTTGAACAAATGGTTACAGTTTCCTGTTGTTTGTCCATCAAGAATGATGATGACCATTCATTTCATCCAGCGGGGTTGAAAGTATGGAGCCGTGAGTTCTAAGATGGCTGATAAGGCCTATTTTGGCTCGAAATATTCTTTGACAACGTGGACAAAGAATGCTTGACGTTTCTTGAGGAGGATTTTCTGCAGTGGATTTTCTTTTCTGTCTTTTCTTCACATCTCTTGCAGTCCTGGTTGCCTCACAAGTGACTGCACCCTTGCGTAATGATGCACGCCACGAATTTCGGTCTCTGGCTGCAGTTTCCCAGGTGTCATGATGAATTCTAAAAGCATTCAGTGAGATTTTCAGAGTGTCTTTAAAGCGTTTCCTCTGGTTTACCACAACGCAACTCGCCGTAAAAAAATTCGTTTAGGGAGCCTGTGATCTGGTATGCGAGTCAAGTGTCCAGCCCAGCGAATCTGAGTCTTCATTAGTAGAGTGTGGATACTGGGTATGGACGCTCTTTCTAGGACTTCAGTGTCTGGGATCTTGTCTTGCCATTTAATCTTCAGTAACTTCCTAAGGCAGACTGTGTGGAAGTGGTTTAATTTCCTAGCTTGTCGCTGATAAACAGTCCAGGTTTCACAAGCATATAGTAGTGTGGATAATACAACTGCTTTGTAGACTTTCAGCTTTGTCTGCAGGCTTATTCAGTTATATAGACTAGTTATATAGACTTATGTAGACTTATATACAGTTTCCTACACTCAACCACGCGGATGTAGAAGTGTCCTGTATGGCAAAGAGGACAACTGGAAGTTTTCAATTGTAACTATTAAGAAAAGGGTAGCTGATCCAAACATGCCAGGCTACAAGATCAGCCCGCGCTGCATACCGTATAGAATGAACGTAAAATATGACTAGAAGTTCGACAACGGAAAAATGTACACCAATCAAGACGTAATGTGTGATTGGCTAGTCTATAAGTGTACCAGTCAACACGTAATGTGTGATTGGCTAGTCTATAAGTGCACCAGTCAACAAGTCATGTGTGATTGGCTAGTCTATAAGTGCACCAGTCAACAAGTCATGTGTGATTGACTGTTCTTCACGTATACCAGTCAACATTTAATGTGTTGTGGGCTACTCTTCGCGTGTACCAGTCAACATTTCATGTGTTGTGGGCTACTCTTCGCGTGTACTAATCAATGCGTTGGATGACATTGCACACATTCTATATTTAATCAACACACACTAAATAAATCCGGAAACGTAATTTTTTTTTTTTTTTTAAATTTTCACAACATGTGCATCTTTAGTGTCATTAAAAGTAATGCACTTGCTTTCTTCTTGTTATCCTTAACTCCCCCTTCCCCTCCCCGCCCCCTCTCTCTCTTACAACCCCCCCCCCCCCCCCCCCCCCCCAAATTGAGCAAGACAAGACCTATGCATTTCTGAGAAAATACGATTTAATTGAAAACACTCCGGGAAATTGAACGGAGGGGTACATACCAATCCTACCCGGCAGATTATATTTAGAATCTGACAGTCAAAACTGGCCCTGAGACAGACAATTAATTAATATCAAAAGATGAACAATTTTAATTTTCAAACAATCATGGTCATTATTTGCCCGCCTTATCTTCACGCCTTACACCCCCCCCCCCCCA
>JACEFZ010025585.1:0-23480 GCA_014155875.1 Cepaea nemoralis | reverse complement strand
CCCATCCAGGTGTTTTTGAACTCAAAAGCACTATGTCGTCGGCAAAGTCCAGGTCTTCTAGAATTTTGTCAACCCAATGGATACCCATATATTGGAAACAACAAGCTGCAATAAGGATTGATAATGAAGTGGGACAGTATCAGCCAATTAAGAGAGGTGTTAGGCAGGGATGTGTGATGTCTCAGATTTTTTTTTCCCTGTAAAGTGAAAATATTTTCAGAAATGTAGAGGACTATAAATGGAATCAGCATTGGAGGACGAAACATCAATAACATTAGATATGCAGATGATACAGTATTAATTGCAGACAATGAGCAGGACCTGCAACAATTAGTAGGTGCGGTTGTTGTACACAGTGAGCAACTGGGGTTAGAATTAAATTGTAAAAAGACTCAGGTTATGGTCGTCAGTAGGAAGGAAGAAGTGCCACAATGTAATATACAAGTAAATGGAAATATTCTTCAACAAGTGAATCGGTACAATTATCTTGGAACAGTTATAACATCTGATGGGAGATGCCTTGAAGAGATTAGAACAAGAATCGCCATGGCGAAAGTAGCCTTTAGCAAGATGAAAAACATTCTGACCAATAAAAGATGTCAATTGAAACGAGAAAAAGAGTGTTGAGGGGATACATAGAGCCTGTTCTTTTGTATGGATGTGAAACTTGGACAATGAGCAGTCAAGCTGAAAAGCATCTGATGGCTGCAGAAATGTGGTTTCTGAGGAAAATGCAAAGAATACCATGGACAGACAGAAAAACCAATGACCAAGTACTACAGGAGACAAATGAACATCGTAAACTGATTAGAGAAATTAGACGTAGACAGTCAAAATTTTTTGGACATGTTATGAGAAGAAATGGATTGGAGAACTTAGTGACAACTGGCAAGATCGAAGGGAACAGACCAAGAGGAAGACCGAGAGGAAAATACCTGGATGGCTTGGCCACATGGCATGGACGAGACAGGAACACTGAGCTGATCCACGACACTGGGGATTGAGTGAAATGGCGAGTCATGACCGCCCACGCTTTCCGGCATGGCACATGATTGATTGAATGGATACCCATATTTGTGTTGTTTGTGCATTTGCGCATGACCCAGTCGATAGCTATTCCAAAAAGCATCGGTGATAAGACACAACCCTGTTTCACTCCTGTTTCGACTGAGAACCAGTCAGAGTTGCCTGTTTCTGTTCTTACGCAGAAATGTGTTTCTTTGTAGAAAGATTTTATGACGTTGGTATATTTGGTAGGAAAACCATAGATGTTAAGTAGATTCCAAAGTGAAGGACGGTGGATACTGTCGAAGGCTTTTTGAAAGTCGACAAAGTTGGTGATTAATTTCGACTGGAATTCTACGGAGTCTTCAATGATTATTCTGAGGGTGAAAATGTGGTCTATGCATGACCGTTTGGTCTGAAGCCTGCTTGTTCTTCTCTGAGCCTTTCATCTATCGCCTTTTTCAATCTCTCAAGTAACATGCTACAAAAAAGTTTTCCTGGTGCTGACAATAGAGTGATACCACGCCAATTATTGCAATCAGACATATCGCACTTTTTAGGCAGTTTGAAAATTACACCATCTTTCCACTGTTGTGGTGGGGATTCGCTTTGCCAGATTTCATTGATCAGCTGTAACAAACGTTGTAAGGTGTTATCTGCTGCTTTGAGCATTTCTCCTGAGATTTCATCTTCACCAACAGCTTTGTTGTTCTTCAATTTTTTTATGGCTGCTTTAATCTGTTCCATGGTGAATGACTCGCAGGAGGCATCTAGTGGGGGCATAGTAATTTCTCCATCCAGGTTCAGAACAGTGTCAGGCTGCGGTCTATTTAATATTTCTTTGAAATGTTCTGCCCATCGCTGCTTTTGAAGGTAATCGGATAACAATTGATTGCCTTGTTTGTCTTTGATGGGTATATTTGGTGTAGGTGAGTGATTGCATAGTTGCTTCATGATATGGAATATGGCTCTGTTGTTTCCAGTTCTGGCAGCTGCTTCGGCTTCGGAGGCCAGGCTGTGAATAAAGTTCTGTTTGTCTTTTCGTGCGCTTGATTTCACTCTTTATCCAACATAGAGTATTTTTGCTTTATGGGTATCATATGTAGATGTGTCTTTTGCAGAAAGAAGTGTTAGTTTTGCTTGTTTTCTTTCTTGTATCTTCGTCCAGGTGTTATCGCTTAGCCACTTCTTCTTCTGTCTTTGTACGTAACCGACTGTGTTTGTTGCAGCATTTAGCAAGGTATTTTTTAGGAAATTTCAATTTTCTTCAATGTTTTTAATATTCGCATTGCTCGATATACTTTCTTTGTTAGCATAGATGCTTTGTACCTCTGAATTGAATGCGAGTTGGTGTTCTTTAGTCAGTAGGGACTGTGAGTTTATTTTCTTAATTCTGATTGACTCTGGTGATCGAGTGAAATGGCGAATCATGACCGCCCACGCTTTCCGGCATGGCACATGATTGATTGATTGATTGATTGGTTGGTTAAAAATAAACCGGTTGTCATAGTGACACCAGCCATTGCTTGCATCATTCAGTAGTCTTTTAGCTCACTACACATCAATCTACAGTCACATTTGTTTGGTGGTTCATGAATCGTGAACGAATAAACATGGACACTGCTACTGCCTTTCCCATCAGTTGTGAAATTCGTGGTGTGATACGTTTCTTCAAGCAGAAGGTCAAAATGCGGCCGAGATTCATTGTCGATTGTGTTATGTGTACGGTGATGATATTAATTATGAGTGACAGTTCTGCGAGGGATTGGTGCAGAAAATTCAGAGATGGGCATAAAGATGTGCATGATGAGGGTGGACAAGGATGACAATCATGTGTGACAGATGAGCTCATTCAAAAAGTGGACCAAGTCGTATTGATCGTCGGTCGATCCAAAACAAAAGGTGTGGAATGCTCACCAGTTGTGTCATTATCCTGCATGACAACACATGGCCCCACACTGTTGCTTGTAAAAGTCTTTACTTGAGCAGTTTAAGTGAAGTGGGGCATTTTTCAATTACACACACACACACACACACACCCCCCCCCCCCCCCCCCCCCCCCCACCCCCCCCCCCCCCCCTGGCACCAAGCGATTATCATCTCTTGGCAAGAGACTTCGACTTTGACTTCGACACCACAGAGGAGATCATGGATGGAGTCACCAACTGGCTAGGTACCCAGGCGGGGCCGTTCCTTGAAGAGGGGTTACAAGAACTTGTGCCACAGTATGACAAGTGCCTGAATTCAGGTGGTGACTGTGTGGAAAAGTAATGCAGTGATGTATGTAACTTTTGTATGTATTTAGATATCGTCAATTTGTTTAAATTTTTACCAGCCAATCAGAAGTTGATTTTGGAATAGCTCTCGTACTTATCACACACCCCACTTCCACCCTCATTCTCCTAATATACAAGGTAGCTTATAACAAATGGTAGTACTAGTAGAGACATTTAAAAAAAAAATTTTTTTTTGTGTATCCTATTTACAGGACATCACTTTCAACACCAGCATTTTAATACTGCTGTTGTTGTCTTGGCAAGTTTGCGTTCAGTAGTTTGCCATTGCTTTCTCAACGACTGGTTCCCATACCAACACGTGGAATTATGCAGAATTATGAACCGCGTCCATAACGCCTACGCCACAGAGACTAGTAAAGACTATAGATTAATAATATTAGAGACGTTCATTTGAAACCCACTCCAAAGGCTTTATTACAATAGCATGAAAGAAACATTAACAGATGTGGTAGAATTAAACAAAGCATTCATTTTGAATGAATTATGCACATGGGTTGGTCAGAAGTCGCCGCCGTAGCATTCAGGCAAGCATCCCGTTGCTTAGGTAGGCGACGAATGCCGTCCGCAATAAAAGAATTGTGGTTGCTCACTGAACCAAGTGTTTACCATGTTCATTACGTCTGCATCTGTGTGAAATCGTTGCCCCTTGAGCTTTTTTTAGAGGTCCAAACAAATTAAAATCACATGGTGACAAATTAGGACTATAGGCTGGATGTTGCAGAATTTCCCAATTCTTCCTTGCTAATGCTTCCTGCGCAATCTTTGCAACATGTGGACGAGCATTATCGTGCAACAAAATCACACCGTGAGAAAGCATGCCGGGTCGTTTATTCTTGATGGCTTTTTGCAGCTTGTCTAGTGTTTGCATGTAGTGGGTAGAGTTGATATTGACACCAGGTTCTTTAAAGTCGGCCAACAATAGCCCTTCATGGTCAAAAAATGCGCTCAGCATAACCTTACTAGCGGAAACCTGTAACTTGAATTTTTTGACTTTTGGTGATCCAGCATGCTTCCATTGCATGCTCTCTCTTTTGCTGCTTGACGCAAAGTGATGACACCATGATTCATCACCTGCCACTATGCGGAAGAGAAATGCATCACCCTCCACTCTGTAATGCTGCAAGTGGTTCAAACACCATCCCATGCGTTCCTCTTTTTGGTGGTCGGTCAACATCTGTGGTACCCACTGCGAACACACCTTCCGATATTGCAATTTCTTACAAACGACCTTTTGAATTGTCCCAATTGACACATCAAATTCTTTCGCTAGCGAACGTATGCTTCGACAACGATTCATCTGTACTGCTGCATTAATTTTGGAGATAGTTTTTTATGTGTCAACAATATGCGCTTGACCCGGCGTCGAAGATCTGTCGTGAACTGACGTCCTTTCCAAAACATTCGTGCCCAGTCTGTCATTGTTGTCTTTGACACATTTGTTACCATACACTGCCTGCATTCTTCGATGAATGTCCACTGGTCGACATCCTTCAAATGAAAGATACTGAATCACCGCTCTTTGAGCTTCTTTGGATGAATTTTGGATCAACCCGGCCGTTTTCTCAACGGTCAGAAACAGAACCTATGCATCTTGGGACGATATGCACGTGCTCTTTTATTCATTGGTCAGTACTTATCACATGACTATGGCATGATCATGTTCAACGCACGCAATTATGCGAGGTGTGACGCAATTATGCGAGGTGTGGCACAAACGGATTTCACATGAACGCCCATTATAGAACTAAAATACCAGTGAATCCAGAGCTGATGAAAAGCGTTATACTTGACACTCTAAGATAACCTGAACATAGTATAACTAGAAAGTAATTTGTCTGGAAACCACAGAGCAAACAACGTAGATGGAGACACAGCCACACAAAGAAGAGAATTAAGAGACCAAGATTAATAATATGGGGAGGGCATGGATGGAGCTGCAGGAAATAGCAAAAGACAGGACTACTTGGAGCAAGTTGGTTGAGGGCCTAGGGCATCTCAACTGCATATATTCTCTATATGTCTAAGTGGTATCTGACTGCATATATTCTCTGTATGTCTAAGTGGTATCTGACCTACATATATTCTCTATATGTCTAAGTGGTATCTGAACTACATATATTCTCTATATGTCTAAGTGGTATCTAACTACATATATTCTCTATATTTAAATATTGAGCACAACCCACTACTGGCAACGCCGATCGCATTCTGGTATGAACCTAAGGCCTATCCACGTCAATATGGAAGCACTATACTTGAGTTTCGCCCTCGTTTGAGCTCATCAGTAGTGCATATCCCTGACCGGATCCGGAAACAGTCCCGGATCACGCGTGTGAAGCGGGTGTGTAACCACGCGGCACACACTGGACACACCAAATTATCACAACAGAATATCACAACGCTAGCCATCGTAGGCTATTCTCTATATGTCTAAGTGGTATCTAACTCATATATTCTCTATATGTCTAAGTGGTATCTGACCTACATATATTCTCTATATGTCTAAGTCGTATCTAACTACATATATTCTCTATATGTCTAAGTGGTATCTGACCTACATATATTCTCTATATGTCTAAGTGGTATCTGACCTACATATATTCTCTATATGTCTAAGTGGTATCTGACTGCATATATTCTCTATATGTCTAAGTGGTATCTGACTGCATATATTCTCTATATGTCTAAGTGGTATCTGACTGCATATATTCTCTATATGTCTAAGTGGTATCTGACCTACATATATTCTCTGTATGTCTAAGTGGTATCTGAACTACATATATTCTCTATATGTCTAAGTCGTATCTAACTACATATATTCTCTATATGCTTACTGGCATGTCAACACCATAATTCTCTATATGCTTACTGGCATGTCTAGAAGATATATTCTCTATATGTTTACTGGCATGTCAACACCATAATTCTCTCTCTATATGTTTACTGGCATGTCAGTACCATAATTCTCTCTCTATATGCTTACCGGCATGTCAACACCATAATTCTCTATATGCTTACTGGCATGTCAACACCATAATTCTCTATATGCTTACTGGCATGTCAACACCATAATTCTCTCTATATGACTACTGGCATGTCAACACCTTAATTCTCTCTATGTGACTACTGGCATGTCAACACCATAATTCTCTATATGACTACTGGCATGTCAACACCATAATTCTCTATATGCTTACTGGCATGTCAACACCATAATTCTCTCTATATGACTACTGACATGTCAACACCATAATTCTCTATATGCTTACTGGCAGGTCAACACCATAATTCTCTCTATATGACTACTGGCATGTCAACACCATAATTCTCTCTATATGACTACTGGCATGTCAACACCATAATTCTCTATATGCTTACTGGCATGTCAACACCATAATTCTCTATATGCTTACTGGCATGTCAACACCATAATTCTCTCTATATGACTACTGGCATGTCAACACCATAATTCTCTCTATATGACTACTGGCATGTCAACACCATAATTCTCTATATGCTTACTGGCATGTCAACACCATAATTCTCTCTATATGACTACTGGCATGTCAACACCATAATTCTCTCTATATGACTACTGGCATGTCAACACCATAATTCTCTATATGCTTACTGGCATGTCAACACCATATTTCTCTATATACTTACTGGCATGTCAACAAGATATATTCTCTACATGCTTACTGGCATGTCAACACCATATTTCTCTATATGCTTACTGGCATGTCAATAAGATATATTCTCTATATAGTTAGTTAGTTAGTTAGTCGACAGATCATCCTCGTTGCACATCGCACCATCAGTCCATAAGTGCTCGGATCCCCTCCTCAGCAAATCCCGCAGCGTGTAGCGGCTAACGACGCCAGTTCTGTGTTGGTTTAACAATCTTCTGTGGCTTCCTGCGTAGTGTTCTTGTTTGGCCACCCCTCTTTTAATTTGCTGCTCTCGCAGTCTGGCCATTGTTGTAGATTCACAGTCATCACTTGGTTCTCGCAAAAGTCTCACTTCTCGTAGAGCATTCAGAATGTCAGCCTGGTCCATGGCGCTTCCGCCCTCCACAGTAGCCTCACCTGCGAGCTTGTCAGCCCGCTCATTCCCTTGTACTCCCGCATGCCCTGGCACGAAGATGAAACTAATCTTTGCCAGCCGAGACCGCTTCAGAGGCAGCAACCATTCTCTTCGGATCGACCCCTCCTCTATCCTCTTGATCATGTTCATTGAGTCGCTAAGGAAACAAGCCCTAGTGAATGTCTGTGTCTCGAGCCATGTTATTGCTTTACTTACTGCCATGACTTCCATGGTCAGGCTACTTGTGGTTTCAGTGAAAGCACCAGAGTCCTCCTTCACAATTCTCCCTCCGGCCCGAGCTGTAAAGGCCCATGAGCTTCTCACATGTCGGACGACCGACCCATCTGTGTAGATGACCGCGTCACCGTCTAGCGAATTCTCGAAAATCAACGCTTGTACTTCAGCCTCAACAGCAGCCGGATTTTCTTGTCTGCATTTTCTATCTAGTTGGATGCAAACTGAAAAGGATGTGCAGAAGTCTGTTGGCACTTGCACCCACTCCTCGCCAGGTTCTAAGTCCTCAAGTGAACACACCTGTTGAAGAATGTCTTCGGCTTGACCCATCCACGACCGTCCTCTTTTTAACCTGCTGCCCTTCACCTTCCTAATTTCACTATGCAGTGGATGTTGTGTGTTTGCGTTAATTCTGAGGTAGGCGCGTGCCCTGCAAACTTGTATTCTCTCTTCAATGGTTGGAAAATCAAGAAGGTAGCGCATCGCCCTGCATGCTGTATCTCTTGTACATCCAAGAATAATGCGCATAGCTTCATTCTGTATCCTTTCCATCCTTTCTATCTGCTTATGGCTGAGAGTCAGGATTGCCATTGCATACTCCAAAACAGACATGACCAGCCCCTCGTACAGAAGACATAGATGGCGCTGCTCACAGTTTGCTGCCGCCATCACCCGCATCGCTGCCAAACCCCGCTTGGCCTTTGTTATCACCTGGTCTATGTGCACATTATAAGCAAGGCTTCGATCAAACCGTATCCCCAGGTAATTCATTGCCTGCGTTCTTTCCACCGTCTCTGAACACAGCATTACAGTTGGTGTTGGATTGTTGACAATATGATTATTCAACGAGAACCAAGTCACTGTTGCCTTTGTTGGGTTGACCATTGCCCCAGCTTCATCACACCAAGTACTTATGCGATTGAGTTCGGTTTGTAGTTCCACAGCAACCTCCTCTCTATCCTTACCCTGACGATACACTAACACATCATCGGCATATGACAATGTCCTGCCAGGTCCAGTGATCTGCTCACTGGTGATTCTCACTGTGTAGGCGTTGAACAGTACCGGAGATAATGGTGATCCCTGTGGTAGGCCAGGATATATTGTTGTTGGTTCCGAAGTCCAACTGCCACATCTAAAAACTACTTTCCGTTGGAAGAGGGCTGCAGCGATCCAACTAAGGAGGAATGGACTTACGTTTAGTTCAAGAAGCTGAAACATTAAAAAATCCAGTGGTACTCTGTTGTATGCGTCCTCAAGATCAATCGCTGCAGCAACGGTTTCAGTGCCTGAGTGGAAACCTTCATAGACATCATGGGCAAAGACTGCTGCATTGGTCCAGGTTTCTCTTTTTGGACGGTACCCACCCAGGGTAGGTGGGAAAACACCTTGCCTCTCTAGTTGGCTTGATATTTTCCTGGCAATTACCTTCTCCAGCAGCTTGCCTATTGTATTCTGCATGGTTATAATTCGATATCCCTGAATTTTTTTGTGGTCTTTGTCAGGCTTCGGCAAGGGAATCAGATAGCTGTGTAACCATTCCTCCTTGATGCTAGCACTCCCTATACTGTTGTTGTACATGTCTGCTAGTTTCTCTAGCTCATTGTCGGTACACCTATTTATGTCGTCGTATCTTATGCCATCAGGACCTGGAGCACTGTTTTTTGATCGTCGAAGCACAGCCTTGATTTCTTTCACTGTCACTGTGTCTTCATCCGAAGTGTTCTGGGCCTTGCATCTGTCTGAGGTGACCTCCTTGGCCAGATTTCGGCCTCCCATGTCTGTCTGGTTGCTCTGCTCAAGGTAGCGTTCAAAGAGGGCTTTGCCCTTGTCCTCGTCAGTCCTCTGCCAGATGAGGTCAGCACCTTGGAAGTCAGAAATGCTCTTATTCTTGACTACACCACTCATGCTTTTATGTAGTCGCCAGAACAATTTCAGTGACTTGTCTGTGCTTACTCTTTGACACACCTCTGCCCATTTTTCGCTTTTAACCACCTTGACCAGTTTTTTTAAATAGCTTACTTTTGTGTGCATCTCTCTTTCTAAGTGCAAGCTGGGACTAGGATGACCAGCTCTGTTCTTCTTGGCATTTTGCCATCTCCTTACAGCACTACGCTTATCCACCCAAGCCTTCTCCACCTCGAAACTCCACCACGGTGGCTGCTCCCAGCTTTTTTTCCTGCCCTGAAACGTTCTGCGCTTGTCACGTCTTATTTTACTCACCACATCTTGCCCTGTACTGTCATACTGGAACGTCTTTACCTTTAGCTTGTGCTGCCTGGTTCTCCCTTTCTCCACCAATATGCTGCAAGGGTGGTGGTCGCTGCCATGGTGTCCTAGGACACCCCATCTACACACTGTAGTGAGTGAAGGTGAAACTAGCGCCAGATCAATAGCACTGTCCTCATCGCCTGGACGGCTTGCTGTCCTGGTGACACAGCCACTGTTGATACAAACCAGGTCGATGGTTTCCAGTGCAGTCTCGAGCTCCTCCCCTTGTGTATTGGAGGAAGTGTTTCCCCATAATCTGCCTTTAGCGTTGAAGTCACCACAGAAAATAACATTTCTCTCGTGGCCTAATATGCCACTTAAGCACTGCCACTTCTGGGCGTCCACACTCGCATTGCGGGCATAAACATTAACCAACACGAATGGTGTACTGGAATGAACTCTCAACGCCTGTATTTGTATATCGTCTAGCTCTGACGCCACCATGCTGTCGCGAACGAGAATCGCCGTTCCCAGATGTCGTCTGTTGTAGAAACATTTGAAGCCGGCAATTCGGAGTAGCTGATCGCCCAGTCTTGTCTCCTGGAGTGCTACAATGTCGTTCCTGTAAACTAGGGTTTCTAAAATAGAGCCCCGTTGTTTTACACTGGCACAGTTCCAATATAGAATACGGATGTTCCTGAGTCCTAGACGGTGACACTTGAGTCTAAAACGTCTCAAACCACCGCGCTTACCTTGTTTCTTTCTCCCTGCGCGGCTACCACGCCGCTTCGTTATGTTGACTGCTGACCGCTCGGAGAAAACACGTTGTTCCGCCATGTTGAAAAAACGTAAACACACACTGCTGAGAACCACACACGCTGCTGAAAATTCACTCAAGGATGGCTTCGCTCGATGCACGAACTCCGTAGCACCCGCGCAGATCTTGAGTAGAAACTCCTGGTTTTACATCCTGGCACACCAATTACACGCAAGAGATGAATAAATCCATCCCCTACGCGAAAAAGTTAACGAACACAAGACAACACGACCGTCCGTCGCCATCTTGAAACTGGAAGTCAATAATCATATTCTCTATATGCTTACTGGCATGTCAACACCATAATTCTTTATAGGCTTACTGGCATGTCAACACCATAATTCTCTATATGCTTACTGGCATGTCAACACCATAATTCTCTATATACTTACTGGCATGTCAACACCATAATTCTCTATATGCTTACTGGCATGTCAACACCATAATTCTCTATATGCTTACTGGCATGTAAACACCATAATTCTCTATATGCTTACTGGCATGTCAACACCATAATTCTCTATATACTTACTGGCATGTCAACACCATAATTCTCTATATGCTTATTGGCATGTCAACAGTTTCGGTTTCGACAAGTCAGGCATTGATGTTCACGTAATCTGAGCCCTGAAAAGCTCTTGCATCTATTGGCATAAGGTTCCCTTCTGAACAGGTACCATCTTCAAGGAGACTGTTGCACAATTCATCCCTTCTTCAAGCTCAGAAACAAGCATGCAACACTGGTATTGGAGCTTCACAACTATGGAGAGGTTAGGATGTAACCTGCACAGACCATATGGACTGCATGAGATTACACCTGGGGTGGACATGTTTCCTTGATGGGTTTTATTATTTTTTTGTTTTTTTTTCTCCATCAGCAGGCGAAATTGAATTACCAACCCTATGTCCAGAGAAACTGCCAAACACCATGTTCAGTGGGATTGTCAATCCTATAAATTCTCTATATACTTTGACATGCCTACACTATATACTTTGCTAGCTTATGAATAATTGGAACTGCAATTAGCTGCGACATAACACCAGTTGGAAACAATGAGAAAAGAAGATCCTAAGCATGGAAAATGTAACTACCTCTGCTGTTCTATTTTTAAACAAAAAGTATCAACTAAAGTATCAACTCACTTGATGAAATTGAAGTCCGGCAATGATAGTGGCTTCCCCGTCTTATAATTATGAGGTTGTTCAGGAAATGTGTTGAAAAATGCATTGGCTAAAAGACAGGCTACTTGTTGCTGACTCAAAGTGATTTCCTGGCTAACCCGTTGCTTCAAAATGGGCAAACCCTGAAAAAGATAAGAGAAATGAATGAAATGTGAGAATTAACTGACATCATCTCTTACCAAAAGTACCTAAAGCCCTAGTATAAAATCTATGCCAGGTGGTCGAATTGCACCCTCTCACCAAATAAAAAACATGTGAAGCTTGTAATATGATTGTCAGGGTCTCATACCTACTTATTTATCTGAATCCTGGCATGAGACATCTATGTGAATACAATGACTCGATGTCAATGAACATAGTAATATATTTAATGGCAACAGTATATCACAATCTCATGTAGTGTATAATATATCTCACACTGGTAATGGTAATACATCACCCTTCTTTCAGGCTCATAGAATAATACAATAATATACTCGCTCTTGCAGTTAGAACACACACAGCTTATCGCAGATACTCATGCTAGCACTCATTATCGTTCACTGACCACTCTTTCCACAAACACCCAGACACAACTGTTCAAGTCAAAAGCTTCGTCCCATCTCCCTAAGCCTTCGGCTGGGTCATCTATCACGTGGGGTATCGCCACGTGTTACCTCACTTGGTCTGTCGTTGTCTGTGGCTGGTAATGCGTCTTGGTATTACCTTGTCCTGTCCTTCACCTAGGGGTTAGTCCGTCCATTGATACTGTCTTATAATTAACTCATGCTGTCCTGTCTGTCCCTGGTCGTACTGTCCTATCCCGTGCTACCTTTGTCCTGTCTTAGGGATCTGTCCTATGGGATTGACTAGGCTATCTAGGGCTCTGACAATGATAAATTTCTTAAACAGTAATCAATTTTACTTGGTTTTATAAATTTAAATTTAAGCGGTTTCCAGTCAAAATTTCTCCTCAGATAATTAGAATAATTTTCAAGAAAATTTAAATTCATATTAAAACTGTCTAAATACCTATTTAAACCTTCTAAATTCTAGACATGGGGTATAGCAAAATCCTGGGGAACAAGAAGAAACAGATGTTCAAAAACTAACTACACTTCCTGTAGTCCATGGCGTGTGGCATTGATGATCATCTTTCCACAGCCCTGTCTCACACGCTGCCAATTATTTCCAATACTGATGTTTCTCCATGCCTTGATGTCAAACTGTCCAGCATCTCTCTTGGTCTCCCCATGCCTCCTCTCCTTACCTATTTTCTCCATTGTGACGGCATACTCCAGCTTTCCCATTCTCATGACATGTCCAAAGAAAGTAGACTGTCTACTGTTGTGAGTAATCAGTTCTCTTAAGTTAACTCCGTTCAAGATATCTTCATTGCTCTTTGTATTCATCCACAGTGCTATTCTATAAAACCCCATCTCAGTAGCTTTCACAAGATTCTTCACTTTGCTAATTGTTCATGATTCGCTTCCATACATCAGAATTTGCTCAACATAGCTTTTAAAAACTCTTTTCCTCACCTAACAAACATGAACTTATATTGGAGCTCAGGCTACAGCTGAAATGAAAAGAATTTCTGAGAACTTGGGACAGTGGAGTGACATGATTAGACAACATCAGTCTTCGGACTAACTTAAGCTTTATAAAACATTTTTAATAAGAAACCAAAGATCTATTAGTTTCACATTACCAAATGATTGTTTCTATATGGCTATATCTCTGGTTTTCTGAACTTTAGAACCAAGCAGGACAGTAACACCCACTTTCATTGAGTGAAGCTTATTCTGCCATTACAACCAGTCCAAAGTTACTTTTTGTTTGGCACAGAATTTGTTAAGGTAATCCTCACAGTGGATGCTACTACAGATTACAGTGATAGGACTTCACAAACTAACTCAAGGCGCTCTCTTCCTTGCCACCTTTCTATTACAGAATCTAGTAAAGGAGGCTGGGTTTGTGAGGCTGGATTGACTAGAATCTCTTGTAACCTTTTATGAGGCTGAGTTGACTTAATCTTTTGTACTAAGAACTGAACCAAGACTGAAAATGAAAAGCCAGTATGTTATCCATTATGCCATCACAACTGGTAAATGAAGCAAAAAGAAAAGGGCAGTAACATGCCATTAAAACACTCGGATACAATGTCTGGCCCATATATTCAGTGACCAAGCAACAAGCAAGGGGTAATACTGTCTATAACTTTCCCTAGAGATTCTCTAGTACCCAGGTAAGGCGGGGTGAACCCAGGTAAGGCTGTGTCAACCCAGGTAAGGCTGTGTTGAACCAGGTAAGGCTGGGTCAACCCAGTTTAGTTACCTGATCTGAAACAATGAGCTTCACATTATTATTACCAATCATGACCCAAAATATACCTCCCACACATGAGCTGGGTGTGAAGGCCATCAGGCTATCCAATGAACTACATGGTTGCTATAGAGGTTTGAGGATTACACTTGTTTCAAGATAGGAAGAATACAACATTATTCACATATAGTTATCAGGCTATCCAATGAACTACATGATTGCTATAGAGGTGTTAGGATTACACTTGTTTCAAGATATGAAGAATACATCATTATTCACATATAGTCATCAGGTTTATTAAGTTGCATGTCCTTCACAGGACGCAGCAGTCAACCCCAGCATTTTCGCTTTTCGTGATTCCTGGGCAAATGTTACATTCAGCAGTTTGCCATTGCTTTCTGAACGACCGGCTCCTATACCTGTTTCGAAAAAACTAGCACTGCTGAGTTTCGAACCCGGGTATACGGGCTCACAAACCACATTCGCAAGCCCTTAGCCACAGAGACCGATTCATCGGTCATGACCGCCCACGCTTTCCGGCATGGCACATGATTGATTGATTGATTGGGAGTCTCTGTGGCGAAGTGGTCAAGCCGTTTGACTCATGCTCTGAAGGTTGTGGGTTCGATTCCGGGCTGCGCCCTTCAGTTTACGAGTTAAATGTTCGGAGACTCCTGTGGGTCGTCGCTAAAAGCTACGGAGTTCGTGCTTTGTGCGACGCTTTCCGTTCTGCGGAAAGAGACCGAGCCATATGGGATAAAACCCGGTGCAATGAAGTCGACCCTGTCATTTTTTTTATTGAATGATTGATTACATGGTTCTTTCATCCAGCTACTGAGTTAAGTGCATTTGGTATTATCCACACTGCTATATGCTTGGACTGTTTACCAGGAAATTAAACCAATTTCACAGTGTGCCTTGGGAACCTATTGAAGATTAAATGGCAAGACAAGATCTCAGACACTGAAGTCCTAGAAAGAGTGTCCATGCCAAGTGTCTCGCATGCCAGATCACAGACTCCGTAAAAAAATTTTTTACGGTGAGCTGCGCTCCCAAGGCCGCCAGAGGAAATGCTTTAAAAACTCCAAGATCTCAATAAAAGCTTTTCAAATTCATCACGAAGCTGCTGCCAAAGAACGGAATTTGTGGCGTTCATCATTAGGCAAGGGTGTAGTCATTTGTGTAGCAAAAATGGACTGCAAGAGCTGTGAAAAAAAGGCTAGACAAAAAAAAACCCACTGTTGGATCTCCTCCTCCTGGAACGTCAAGCATGATTGATTGATTGATTTAGAAACTGACATCACAGCATTCGGGGCATTCCCATAAGCGTTCTGTCCCCATCCTCAGCAGCCAGCGAAGAATTCCAATACCAATAGTTCCATCTCGCCTTTCCTCTGAGCGTCGAGCGTCGGCCAGATCTCCTCGTCACTCCTCGCTGCCTCATTCTTGCCAGACTATGGTGATCCATTAGCTCCTCCGAGGTGTACACGTGCTCCCACAAGGCCGCAACCATGAGTGCCTTGTCATGCATCAATACTCCACCAAGTTTTGCCGAGCCAGCCAATCTGTCCACCTGTTCATTCCCCAGCACACCGGCATACCCCAGAGAAAATATCCAGGTGATACTTGCCACCCCTGACCTCCTAAGCGAAGTAAGCCACTCTGCACAAAGCCTGCCTGTCCTCACCCTCCTCAGCATGCTTTCTGAGTCAGTTACAATCATGATGTGTGTGTGTATCGTGTTCTCCATCCAGCGGAAAGCTGCACTGACCACCTCACATCAAGCATTCTTTGCCCACACTGTCAAAGAACATTTTGAGCCAAAATAGGTCTTACTAGCCATCTTAGTACTCAGCTCAAATTTTCAACCCCACTGGATGAAATGAATGGTCATCATCATTCTTGATGGACAAACATCATAAGTGTGTAGAGTGACACTGAGCTGTGGATTTCATCTGTCTGCAGTGGTTTGTGTTGTGAATTGCATGTTCAGAAAAAATGGTGGCCGCTGGTAGCTGAACCAACTGGTTTTGATCTTATGCAGTAATGTGTGTGCATCTGCTGGTTTTCTAGTGATTGCCGCTTTCACTGATAATGAACTGTAATTTTAGTGATTGACTGTTGTTTTTGCATTCTAGCAGCGACCTTATGCATGTATATCTGTGCATACTGTTGGTTTGTTGGGATTGCTGCCTGTTCCACTTTTCACTTGGGACAGTGAGGAGCATTTTGTGTGATATTCACTGGCACAGAACAAAGTATTATGAATGATCCTTTGTCATGAAGTTAGATCGTGACTAACAACCAATGAATCTGTGCTTGCCTATGTGATGGAGATCGCCTTTAAGGCATGAAAAGGGTCCTTTACTTACTTTTATTACCATGTATAACTACTGTGATGAAGATAATAAGCCTGCTTCTAAATATACATTTAATAGTTGGTTATTCTCCCCATGTCTAAGAATGTGTTCATTTGATCTATTTTCTACTCAACTGACTTAGCATTGTGATAGCACTACTACTCAAAGCTTCAGTTCTTTTCATCCTTTTGGTTAGAGCCCATATTTCAGTAATACAGCTGGAAAAAAAAAATAAAAAAATAGTTAACCTCTTTAAAAAGATTTGGCAGCCTAACAGCAAGCTCTTGCATCCTGGGTAGTGTTGTGTGAAAAAAGTGGTTCATCTGCTCATTTGTCAACGTCTGAAAGCATAATGACAAAGCAAATGTATTAGCTTTACATAGAAACCAAAATAACAGAACAAAATGTTTCGAACTATTGTTCAGCAAAATCGGTAAAAAGGGAAACAATCAGTGTAAATTTTTGCTGAAAAAAGGTCTTTGAAAGTAGTTTTAAAGAAGTAGGTACAAGGAAATTATATTGATTAGTAATTTATCCAATGAACAGACAAAACACTATCTGAAAGAGAAAAGAACCAGGAATCTGTGTTGCTGAGATTTAACATTTTAAAGCATGGTTTTTCACTTCCCACTTAAAAAGTAAGGGTACTTCAATTTTAATTCACCAGTAAATTCAAACCCCATTCACATAAATAATTAAACCAATTTCTAATCTTCTGAGGGACTTATTTTAATTTTGTGGTTGTGGAGATAACCTCTGATAATGTTAAATGATTCTCTGCCATGCGCCACTTTAATGGTGCAAAGTAACATCCCTTGTCTGCCATGCAGTACTATAATGGCGATATGTTGACAGTTCGTTATTTGTTTCATTTTGTGTATCTTCCATAATTTTAATGCCCAGTAAATGACCTTTTACACTAGAAAAAGGTCTCTCATTCGAAAACACTGGACGCGAGGTAGCAAGCATCTTGAATTTCAGCAGAATTTTTAATTAAATTGTGGTTACTTTTCTGATTTTAGAAATGTCAACGCCCACTGGTTCTCAACCACGTAGATTTACATCAGATCAAGCAAGATTATTGTTTGAAACGGGTTTAGACAATAGTGATTCTGATTTGAACAACTGCGTTGAAGATTCTGATAGTGAATCTAGTGTTTCAGCTTCGTGGTGATAGGGAAAACAACAATGATAGTGGAAGTTTTTCATCATGACAATGAATATCAGGATGGCAGAATTACTACCTCGCGCAAAAGAAAGCAAACAGTACAAAATAAGAATGACACAAATAAGCTGAACAGTATTGTAAATAACAATTAACAGAAATTTGTATATATTATTAATTGTCAAACTATTGAGAACAAATCTGCCAAGTGTTTTCCGGATTGTCTCAATTTTGTGTGAAAATGACATGTTTCGAAATATGCCGATAAACTTATTTTTGTATGATTTTAAGGAGCAATTCTTATGATATTGGTGAAGGAAAGTGGTGTGTTTATCGTTATTCAGTAAATTAAACAGGATTATTTTCAGAGGATTAGAAATAATGCCCTGGTAAGTGCAAATTTTTTATATCTTTAATTTCAAATGATTTTACAAATTATATTATTATTTTAATTATATTTCTAACCTATAGCAGTTTAGTTTAGTTTAGTTGACGGATCAACATCATGGCACACGGGTGTAACCCATAAGTGCTCATTCTACTCCTAACTCAAGCCCGAGTCTGGAGAATCTCAGCTCAGTGCACAAACTCTGTAGCACCGGCGAGCAACCTATAGCAATAGTAGCAATACTACAGTGTTCTTTGTGCAATCTCCTTTGATTTGATATATAATAAATATATCTGCTACCATTTTAACAATTTTTACATCATTATTGTGATACTCTCCTACATCCATTTTCTGCCATCAATTTCTTTTTGGTCAAGACCCACTTTCTGCTTGGCAGAGAATCAGTTAAATTATCCCATGTGCTCACTGGATGTTAAAAATCCCTTGGCATTCAGAATGTGTTCACATGCCTTATATACCCTTGCCATGGCAAAATAACAAAAATCAGAAACCAACCCACAGCACATTTATAGCACATGCTGTGAAAATGCAGCCAGTATTAAATGTTGTCTTCTCTTCTGCCTTTCATCTTCCATGGATCACAGCAAGTTACTTGTGAGCCACATGTTTATACTGCTTAGTTCAAGTTGTTATTTAACACATGATTTCCATGCCTGTTGTTACATTAAGACTTAATCTCCATGCCTGTCATTACATTAACACTTAATCTCCATGCCTGTAATTATGTTAACACTTAATCTCCATGCCTGTTATTACTTTAACACTTAATCTCCATGCCTGTTGTTATTTTAACATTTAATCTCCATGCCTGTTGTTACTCATCTCATCTCATCATGTTCCTCTTGTACCTTGCGATGTCGAGGTGAAGTATAAACTTCGTGAGAGTGCCCAAGTATGGGCTTCATATATCGATATTCCCATGGACTCTGCTATTCCCTCCGTCCAACGTTTACGTGGTCGGCCTCTTCCTCTGATTCCACCTGGTCTGTACATCATTGCTTGTTGTGGCATGCTGTTGACTGGTAACCTACTTGCATGGCCAAACCATTTGACTTGCTGTTTTCTGATAAAATCTAGTGCTGCTTTAACCCCCACTTTAGTCCTGATTTCTTCATTTCTGATCTTATCTCTTCTTGATACGTTGAGTATTCTTCTCGGAAACCTCATTTATGTTGTTGTGATTTTTCTTTTCTCTTTTTCTGTCATTGTCCAGGTTTGGCATTGGTAGCATAGAGTTGGCAGGAAGATTGTGTTGTAAAGTGCTTTCTTAGTAGTTACTGATACATGTTTGTTCTTTAGTATTGGTGCCATTTGTCCAATGAGTTGATTTGCCTTATTGCACCTATGTTCGATCTCGTCTCCTGATCTGCCATTTGATGATATTATACTTCCTAGGTACTTGAAACTCTTTACTTGTTTCAAGGGATGTTCGTTTAGGTGAATTGTTGTTGTTTGTTCTTCTTTAGTTATAGTCATTACCTCTGTTTTGCTTGTGCTAATTTTCATGTTATGTTCCCTACACATTTCGTTTAGACTATTCATGTGGTCTTGTAATTCAGCTTCTGATTTTGCTATTAGTGCTTGGTCATCCCCAAACAGGAGTTCTCTAATGGTTAGATTTGCAGATGGTTCTTCTTCTGTGTTCTCGTCATGCGGTATTCTTGCTGTCTCTGCTTGGCTGGTTTCTTTACATATGTTGTCTATGTATGTTATGAACAAGAGAGGGGATAGGACACTATCTTGTCGTACTCCAGATCTTATGGTGAAGAGTTCTGAGTGTCCTCCAGTTGTTCTCACTATGCTTTCACTGTTGTCGTATAAACGTCTACATAGGTTTGTTAGATGTGTACTCACTCCAAAATGTTCATTGAATTCGATTGATTTTTCTATAAGTTGTCTAAGAGCAAAAATGGCACCTGTGCATCATTTGTTTTTCCTAAATCCAAGCTGTGTTTCGCTTAGCTGGGGTTCTAAAGTAGTTCATAATCTTTTTTCTAGAATTTTGCAAAATATTTTCCCAGTATGACTCAACAGTGAAATGCCTCTGTATTGTGTGCAGTCTCTTTTGCTGCCTTTGTTTTTCCAAATAGGGATAATTATGGCGTTTCCCCAGTCTCGTGGTGTCTGTTGTTCTACCCAAACATGGTTGAATAGTCTATGCAGCCAAGTTGTTCCAACTTCTCTTGCTGCTTTAATTAGTTCATTTGGTATTTCATCCTGTCCCTGTGATTTGTTCAATGGGGCTAATCTGATGGCTTCTATAATGTCTTCTTTTAGTATGTCTGGTTCTAGTTCTTCGGTGACATCTGTATAGGTCTCTTGAATTCCTGTGACATCTGATGGGATGTTGAGAAGTTGTTCGAAACACTGCTTCCATCTTATTAGGATTTGTTTTTGTTCACTTATTGGTTCTCCATTTTCGCTGTTAATTATTTCAGTTGGGTCAAAGGGTTCTCCTCTGGTTCACATTGCACCCATCTTTTTGTAGAAGTTTCTAGTTGCCTCCTTGTAGTTTTTATTTATTATACTTTTCCCAGTTTTTTTGGTTTTCCCTCTTTACTATTATATTCACATGTCTTCTCGCTATTCTATATTCTATGTAATCACATTCCTGTTTGCTCTTCAACCACTTTTTATATTTTTCCTTTTTGTCTTTTACGGCTTCCTTTACTTCTGCGTTCCACCAACTTGTTATTTTCTTTAACCGTGTTTTGCGTTTTTTCGTGGTTCCACATGTTATTTTTACAGTATTTAAAATGCTTGATTTGAACATTTCCCATTCTTCTTCCACTGTTTTTCTTTCTATAGGTAATTTTACAATGATTTTAGTTAGTGCTTTCTCATAATTTTCCCTTACTGCCTCGTCTTTAAGGTTTTTTAAGTTTACTGATTCGCATGGCATGTATTTTCCTGCTCTTTGTTTTCTTCTTCTGATGGTTCTTATTGTGGCAACGACTGCTTTATGATCTGTGTTTATACTGAAATTGGGCACTGCCCTTGCATCTAATATATTTCTCTTCCTGTAGTTTCTTGTTAATATAAAATAAATTTGGCTTTTAGTATCTAGATCGTTTCATTTATACCAGGTGTATACTTGTGAATCCTTATGTTTATAGAATGTGTTTGTTATATAGAGGTCGTGTTGGCTGCAAAGCTCCAATAGTCTACTTCCGTTATATTTCCTTTCATTTTGCTTGTCTCCAAATGCTCCCAGATGTTTTTCTATGCCCACTCTGTTATGTCCTAGTCTTGCATTGAAGTCTCCCATAACTATGATGTTGTCCTGCTTATCTATTTTATTTAGCATGTCATCACTCGTGTGTTGCCGGGGCCCATAAGGGAAGCAAAGAATAGCAACACTGTAGCCAACCATGCATGTCGTAAGAGGCGACTAATGAGGCTTGATGGTTCCGTCGCCCTGCTACTGTGTGAGTGCGTGGCGCGACACTGTGAGCTGTGAGTTTCGTGTGAAGTGCTTGTGAATCTGCCCGAGGCTTTTTGGAACGTGACTGCATGTTCGGAGCGATGGCAGGTGGCTATGTCCCAGAGTTGACCGGTTTTTGCCTTATGCAGAAATGCGTGGCTGCTGGGCTTCTGGTTGACTGCCACTGCCATTGACGATGAACTATATTTCGTGGACTGTGTGGGTGAACATCTAGGAAACATCCAGATGGGAAAATGACTGCTGATTCCATCAGAAATGAACTGGGTGTTTTGTGGGGGACTATTGTGTTGACATTCTGGCGGCGGCATTATGCACAGTGTATCTGTGCGGGCTGTTGTTTGTCGAGACTCCTGTCTTTTCCACTTTTCACATTGGGCAGTGGGGAGCATTTTGTGTGATATTCACTGGCACAGGAACGGAGCATAATGGGGATGACCCGTTGCTGTGAAGTTGGAACTGCGACTAAATAACTAAATTTAGCACGTCATGTATGTCTTCGTAGAAGTCCTCGCATTCTTGCTCATTATTGTTTGCATTACATGGTGCGTATATTTGTACAACATATGTTGTTTGTTCTTTTATTATCACTGTTATGATTCTTTCTGATATATATTTTATTTCTAGTATTCCTCTTGCAAGCCGTGGTTCGATGAGTATTCCAACACCGTGTCTTGCCCTTTCTTGCTGTTCTACTCCAGAGTAAACAAACGTGTAACTGCGGTGGAGCTCCTTGCTTCTTTTCCCCGTTGTTCTGGTGTCCGCTATTCCCATCAGTCCAATTTTCCTCTCTTCCATTGTTTCTATAAGCTCTTCTTCTTTACTATTGAAACCACAGACATTCATTGAGCCTATTTTTTGAGTCGCTGATCTATCTCGTGGTCCATTAACATTGCCGGGTCGATATTCGTTTGGGTCAGTCCGTTTATACTTCTTAGTTTTTCTGTTGTTACTTTAACACCTAATCTCTGTGGCTGTTGTTACTTTAACACCTAATCTCTGTGGCTGTTGTTACTGTAACACCTAATCTCCATGCTGTTACTTTAACACCTAATCTCGATGCCTGTTATGTTAACACCTAATCTCTATGCCTGTTGTTACTTTAACACCTAATCTCTACACCTGTTATTTTAACACCTAATCTCCAGCCTGTTGTAACTTTAACACCAAATCTCCATGCCTGTTACTTTAACACTAAATCTCCATGCCTGTTAATACCTAATCTCCATGCCTGTTACTTTAATACCTAATCTCCATGCCTGTTGTTACTTTAACACCTAATCTCTATACCTGTTATTTTAACACCTAATCTCCATGCCTCTTACTTTAACACCTAATCTCCATGCCTGTTGTTATTTAACACCTAATCTCCATGCCTGTTATTTTAACACCTAATCTCCATGCCTGTTACTTTAACACGTAATCTCCATGTCTGTTGTTACTTTAACACATATTCTCCATGCCTGTTGTTACTTTAACACATATTCTCCATGCCTGTTGTTACTTTAACACATATTCTCCATGCCTGTTTTACTTAACACATATTCTCCATGCCTGTTGTTACTTTAACACATATTCTCCATGCCTGTTGTTACTTTAACACATATTCTCCATGCCTGTTGTTACTTTAACACATATTCTCCATGCCTGTTGTTACTTTAACACATATTCTCCATGCCTGTTGTTACTTTAACACATATTCTCCATGCCTGTTGTTACTTTAACACATATTCTCCATGCCTGTTGTTACTTTAACACATATTCTCCATGCCTGTTGTTACTTTAACACATATTCTCCATGCCTGTTGTTACTTTAACACATATTCTCCATGCCTGTTGTTACTTTAACACATATTCTCCATGCTGTTGTTACTTTAACACATATTCTCCATGCCTGTTGTTACTTTAACACATATTCTCCATGCCTGTTGTTACTTTAACACATATTCTCCATGCCTGTTGTTACTT